>JAQGAU010000794.1:0-23848 GCA_034698045.1 Paramacrobiotus richtersi | reverse complement strand
AAAGACCAGCGGTAGCGTGGTACGTACTTCAAACAGAATTGCAGTCTCAGAATCTTGACAAAACTAAAAACATAAGCGAGTTTGCTCAAGCTACACTGGGCACCCAGCACCTTCAAAAATATCTGTACATGCCGACCGCAGATCCTTCAACGTAATCATAAACAGCACTGGATCTAGCACAGCCTGCACCACCTTCAGAACATTCCCAATGTGAAGCAGAACCGCCACATAGAAATACCGTATCAACAGGTAAAACATGTTAGTTGGCGTCCAGAAGAGCACAACGCTAACTGTCACAAAGGTCAAGATTAAAAATGACCGAGATGTGGTTTTCATCTTCGCTTTCTCCGCATGTTCGCCATGTGTGATGGTTGGATGTTGCGTCACCTCTCCAGTAACATCCACGATATGATTGATTCGAACCTTCCAGCTATGGTGAATACGACGAAACACGAAGAATGGGTAAGACAGAACGATGACACATTCGGGTGCGATGAAGAAACACGCTGACATGACCGTGATCCACGTGGTCACCGACTGCGCCAGGCTAAAACTACACTCCAGGTTAAGATCCTCCGTGCGGTGGAACAGCCCATCAATGATTGTTCCGGGTGCCGCACAGATACAGATGATCAAAATCGCCGTTGAAGAAACCACAATGGCGACTTTGCGAGAATGGTGTCGCTTGTAATGCACGGGAAAGGAAATGGCCCTGCCTCTGTTCAAGCTGATTAACATGTGGGCGATCGGGATAGATGCACCGGAAACTGATAGAAAGTAACCGTAAAGGGTGCAGAATAATGACCAGGACGAAACGGGCAGCATATCTTTGATGACGATAATTAAGGGATTGATACAAATAAACTGAATGACATTGGCAACTGCGATGACGATGATGTAGATGCCGAATGGGGTGCGGAGTGTAGGTCGGATTCGGTACAGATGGATGAGTAAGCCATTGGCCAGATAAACAATGAAGCAGCCGAAGCTGGTTAAGATTTGAGATGATGTCCAAAACTGACTTTGTAATGTCGTTGCATTTGTGGCCGACGCGTTTATGGACATTTTTCTATGTAATTGGAAAGGTCATCGATTAAAATGGTTTTCTTCGAATTAGAGAAGACTCAGAAGAGTCATCTGACAAAGGTAAATGTGATATGGATGTATCGTTGCGGAAAGAGATCACCGTGTAGGAAGGAACAACTGCCTCGAAGCGATTTTATGGCAGATTAGGGTGGATTGTGTCTGCCGTGCATCTGTTAAATAAATAAGTAAATTCGCCAGTATCAAGAGGGTTTAAATAGAGCTGTCAAAAACCGAACCGTTTCTGATCGCGGTTAGCCGGTTCGCTCATTCTACCGACTCGGCGTACGGGTCAAAATCAAACCGAACCGAATAACCGCGGTTTAAAAAAATTAATGTTTTTATTAACTGCAGTAATATTCAGTACAACAGAGACCAAGTGAAATGATTTTCTTTTTCCAATGGGAAATAATATTTGGTGTCAGTTTTTTTCAGTCATCTTATTCGGGAAATTTTCGGTTGCGCATGGTACTTTGACTAACCGGTTCTAGTCGGTTCGGTTTCAAGTCGCTTACGAATGTGACCGGGCCACATTAACCGACTAGCAAAAGGAACACTTTCGAAATGAGCGACTAATTCTCTGGAACCGAACCAGAAGGCAAACCGAACTGACGAGCCGTTGACATCTCTAAAGGCTTCTCGCCCACGTGTTTCAACTCAACTTTCAAGGTAAGGTTGTGGCATCTGGATCGATTGACGTCTGTTGTTAATGATTAAAGGGGGTTCGACAACATTACAGGGAATCTTACAGCTGTCATCCAATTTATTTGTATCAATCCCTGAATTACTGTCATCAAAGATATGTTGCCCGTTTCTTCCTGGTCATTATTCTGCATCTTTTACGGTTATTTTGGATTAGTTTCCGGTGCATCTATCTTGATCGCCCACATGTTAACCAGCTTGAACAGAGCCAGAGGCTGGGCCATTTCCTTTCCCGTGCATTACAAGCGATACCATCCTCACGAAGTCGCTATTGTGGTTTCTTCAACTGCGATTTTGATCATATGTATCTATGCGGCACCCGGAACTTCGAAACACAGCCCGTCCTAGAGACCAGCTTCGCCATTTTTCACCGAAACTATATCCATTCGAAACACGAATGGTGTGTCTACCACACAAAGCAACGCATCCAAAGAAAGGATCAGTTAGCGAGGCGCAAAAGAGTACAGAACAAAGTGGCCGTTTTTAATTGGCACATCAGCTCTGAACTTTGCTCTTCCGACGCATGTGTCAAGTGCGGCGCCTCAGTAACATTTAAAACTGTGCGCACAGTGCGTAGAAAATCCCGAAAACTTTAATCTGACCGGAATAAGCTCTGTTTTTATGAAACATAACTTCGAAGGACAAAACTATCGGACTACAAAGTAAGTACTATCATATATGACTTCACTGTAGTACTGTATAGGCGATAACAAACACATTGTTCACCAGAACTAATTAATTGTGAGTGTTGTCTAAGGTCAACCAATACGTCAACATTTCGTGCTTTCCCTTGACTTGTATCAGGCCTCTTGTTTGCACATGGAATCCACCAAACTTCTCCAGAAGTTCTTTAGCATAAGCACTGAGATGAATTCTTCCTGGTAGTCCACAAGAGCACATCCTGGAAGCCACGTTGACAGTGTCTCCGAATCTGTAAAACGCACTGGCCTTTGACTTCTAGCCTTTGATTCGTTGTTTGCCATCATGCCATGTAGATATTTTGTTAGTATCTGTGAGTTATGATCAAGGAACAACCATCTAAACTACCGCAAGTTCGCAACCACGCACAAAGTATAAATATCTTGCCAGCAAAACACTCACAGACAATAGCGAGGCCTCTTGGTTCCCATAACGCCGGCTGCGCATGGCCCTGAAGCATGTTTAGTAAACCAGTATTATCGAAAGTTCAGCCAGATTATTCGAGCGATATTTACCGGAATGTATGCCGATTCTGAGGCCTATTCCAGCAGATGTGCTTGATATTGATTCCTGGCTTTGCAAGTTCAGCGCAAAAGTCGCCATCCGACGAATGTGTTCCACACCGATTCTTTGTGGTAGACCACTTGCAGCCTGTTGAAATACAGTCAGCATGACAAACGCGATTCACTGCCGTAACGAGTCATGATCATTATCTTCTTTACGGGATAGATGAAATAAGTTATCAGATTCGCAGAAAGAGCTGTAGTCATCAACGCATGTGTTGTTCTGGCTAGAACTGTTACCAGAAATGAATCTCCGATGGCTTCGACCTTGTAAACATCATATTGAGTGGTTAGTCTGTCGACGCATTCCTCCGCCTTCGTTATCATAGCAATGGTTACGGCTGGCACCTGAATCTTGACGACATCCATAAACCCATGCAGCTCGGTAAAGGACAATGTCACACATTCAAACAGCTCGGCCTCCAGCGGCAGTCCAACTCTCAACTGCCTGACAATGTCTCTGAAACGTTCAGTAATCCATTAAAATTAATTTGACTTATGGAGAGCCACTTACTTTGGTAGAATTTGACTGATCAAAGCATCACATCTAAGCCGTTCCTCACACAATGCTGCTGACCTCGCTGCTACCTCCCGTTCCAACTGGGTGGAGTAAGCCGATAAGGCTTCTTGAATTTTATCCAAAAGATTCATCTGTGACGCCAGATGGGGACAAGCAGCAGCCAAACGCTTACGGAGCTGCTTAACTGTCGGTCTTGCATTCGGTTCTGGATCCCAGCAGGTCTGCAGTATTGGCGCCAGTTCTTCACGCACCTTTGTCGCATCCACAGCACTGAGAAGTGGATTCGTGTGGTCAACTGCCGAAGCTGCATAAAACGGCCAAAAAGGTGCATTTTTGATGTTAAGTAAGAATAACCCATGACCCAAGCGCAAGAACCCAAGAACTGCAGTAACAGTAACAGGTGACCGATAAGCGCTTACCGGTTTCACTTTGCATTCGTTTCCAAAGACCACCTCTAGTTAATATGTCGTATATGATAAGTCCACTGGAGAAAATATCAACAGCTTGCAGGGACTCAGTTTTTGGCTTGCACTGGTCGTTTGTGTGCCCGGTCTCAGGTGGCAACCAAAAGAACGACTCCCACTTTGCCGCCTCTGGCATTAAAGGTGAACATGCGTGGTGTTTCCGAAGCTCCCTTTGCACCTCAGAACCAATCCTGTCCGTAGCTAGATGCATCAGCTTCAGTGTAAAACGTTTATCAATCCAGCAGTTGAATATGCTTAAGCGACCGTGATAGGCGAAGGACGAACAATGGATGAACTCTAATCCCTGGAATTTATCAACATATCATAATTTAGAAGCACTGGTATGAAACGACCTCTGTCTAAAGTCTGGCTAAACTGTTGTACAGACTCTTTACAGTGGGAACGTACGTGGAGAAAGTCGGTGATCATCGAGCTAGTAAAGATAAAATCTTTGGGGACGACGCTGTTGTAGAGATCAGGTAAATTTCCTCTAGCTGGACACTCAAAGACAACTGCGATATCCATGGTTCCCTCGTCCTCGTAGTCCATGTTTATTCCATAGAATCGGCACAAGTTTTGGTGGGTTAACACACGAAACTGCAAAAAAACACAATAACCTCAGCACAGTCCAACGGTCTAGCATCGGTAGACTTTGTTGCTGAACATTGACCTACTTGGTCTAGCAGAACCAGCAGCGTTCGATTTACGGATAGATTCGTATAATTAAAACCTATTAAGCTGGACGGTGTACTTTTGCGCAGCGTGTGGCATAAGACCGCTTCCCCGTTTAAGGTTGTGAAATGTCCTTTCCTTTCCTAAAATTGAACGGTACTGTGTAACTGAACACGGCAGACGCGCATATGACAGACGCGCCGACAGACAATAAAACAATATGTACATGTACTGTACGCACGTTGAAAACGTTAATTAGAACCATCATATTCGGTTATAACGCATGCCTGCTTCTGTAATTACAAAGAACGTTCGTTTTCTTACCGCACGAAATCCGCCAGTAGGTCTCCAGTAACCATTCGAGAGGGGCTCGATGATACAAGCCGACGAAAAAGCAGAGCACGCTCCGCGAGTCTGGATTGCAAGATTTAACTGCCACCACGGATCAAGCAATGATTGCTCATCTGTCCTACGCTTCGCGTATCTGTTAATATTAAGCAAAGTCTAGCGATAACGAAATGCACAAATCACTGCCATTTCTACCTGCTCTCATACCTGACGTATGAAGCGGCGATGACTGATACTAACACGGTACAGGTTAACGTTGCCACCAGGCTTACTTGGGAGTTTGCTGGAACGATTTCAAACTCAGCAATTCAGTCAAAAATCTGAAATTAACACGAACACCATTTCCTGTTACCTCGCGGTTGACACGATGCTTACTGATTGGAATATCCGCACACCGGTTCGTTAGGGGGAGGAAACGGTAGAGAAGAGTTGCCCCACGTATAAATATGCGCCAAAATCGTCCATGACATGTCCTCTACAGCTCTTGTCAAAAGTCGCTAAAACAATACTCGAATACATAATTTTTCGGATTTGTGCGACAGGCTAAGTTAACACGTCGCACAGGTCATAAAAGGATTATAAAAGCTTATAACATGATCCTGCTTCAGAAGGTATGTAATTTTCTGAACTCGACACCATCAATCAGAAAAAAGGTCAACAAGGTGTAATGGATGACGTCGGTACGCTATAAGGAGATATCGCCAACATATGCCATAACTGAAACCTGAATTTACCTCACGAATCCCGGTGGAGGAGAAATATGACACACTGAATTCTGTACGCCGTTGGCCGCTTCCATCAACGTAGAAGGTCCCATATTTATCCACAAAAGTTCGATTCAAAAAACGCCGCGCCAATGTCCGTCCATCTCGCAGATCTGAAAGTTTCCCCTGGGTTATGGACTCGTTCAGGACCTAAAAAGTCAAATGAACAGTATTTCACAATCACGATAATTAAAAGTATTGTGTTTCGTAGACACGTGCAATCTCCGTATATGCAAGGCATAACATACTACGGCGCTCTGGTTTACCTTGCCCACCATCGTGAATGCTAGGTAGCTGTCCGAAATTGACGTGAACGGCTGTAAAGAAGCATAATCAAAGTTGAGTCAACAGGTAGAATTTATCCATTTTAAATAGCTTTACTAGTACGAAATTAAGGCTAGTTGGAACAGAAATTATTTCTGCCACTCATTCAGCAAGGTTGTGCATAAAGTATGGTGGAGGCGATTTTTTCTCATAGGGATGCACAATTCGCGGATATCCATGAGCGGAGTACTATCTGCAGCTGTTATTACCGAAGAATATGAACGCTACTGATCACCTGATCTTGATATTCGTAAGTGAAGTTGTAGTCCCGCAGTGACCTCCGCAGATATTCCACCCCGAGCACGGGATTTGGAGGATCGTCGATGTTCCGCTGATGCACAACCAGCAACGACTGAAATGCTTGCAAAGCCACCTACAGTGTACATCATTTTAACAGTCGACAGTAAACACACACGAGTCGGCACGACGATGAACAGAATTCAGTGGTTTCTGTTTACCTGATCATTTACGTCTCCGTACATCCAATGGAATTTACCGAGAAATTTGTTCCGAATGCCTTCGAAAGCGAAGTATACCTGCAGTAGCGGACAGTTAGGCATCTCGACACGTATCGCAAGAAAACTTTTGACACTCACATATTCTCCATTAGTCATGTTTAGTGTGGCGGCCTCAATCTGCAAATAAAGGATTCTTCGCTGAAATGGTTTTTGCTGATCTGTTCACGTTTTATACGTATCCAATATGGTGGATTAACATACCAGAAATTCACGCAGAAGAGTGTTGTGACCGAAAAACAGCACAACTGCAAAGCGGATATGACGGTGTAAACTATTATTATACTTACTTTGCAAAGCATGTTAAACAAAACGTTTGAACACCTACTTCGGCTGACGTTCTTGATCTCTCTTAAAGCGGAAGAGAAGATCTCCCGGATGTTGTTGGCGTTCAGTGCAACAGTACGTGCAGTAACTGTGATGTTTCTCTCCTTTGCAAGGTCGTCAGTCAAGATACCCCCGCAGACGGCATAAACGGGCGGAGAAGCAATATCAATCAGCAGAAAAATGCTACTCCATTGGAAGTGTTTAAAGATGCTTATAAAGAACTCTGACATTTGGGACTGGGAGAAATGATGTGTGGCAATCCATGTTGGATTGGCCTTTCGATCGCGGATTCTCACGCTGGCAGCTTGGCTGCAAAAAATTGTGTTCACCAAAAGTGAAACCAGGTAGTACGATGTTAGCAAGACGATTTGTTTACGTTGAAATCCATAATGCATTCCATTGACTCATGAATGATGGCAGTTCACTGGTTTCGACGCATGCTGATGAAAATACGGAAAGAATCAGCGAACATCTGTGCAGTTGCTGGTTAAAACGTGCTATGGCATTCATGATACTGAGATTGCAATCCCGTTAGAAAATGTGCAGCTGCATTACAAGTTCAAAGGTGTCCCAACTTAGAACGGATATACAGTACGTAAAAACACTGTTGTCAAAGTAAAAAAAAGAGAAAATCAGACTGGTTTTTGCCGATATACAAAAGCATTGAAACTCGATATCCCTCTCCTCAAGCAATACTAATGCAACGCCTATGCACTCCCTTTAGCAACTGACTTTGTATGCCAAATTTACACAGAAATGTCAAAGAAAATTGACGGAATGCACTGTAGCCATTACGAAAATACTCGATCTCTAGGAGTTTCAAATGTCCTGTTAAATTAACAGTCGCATAAGTGTTCAGCATACTCTACGGCGCAGAGCGAAACGTGCAGAAGATACGGGTTATCGAAAAACGTACCACCGTACCTACCGTTGTTGAGATATATAGTCAGATCCTTCTCACTGCGGTTACGATAATGCCACTCCGATGCTAACCGGACAGCAACATCATTCAGATCGGGACAGGTATTGCGGACCGGGTCCGTCAAGAAATGTAATGAAACACGCATCGTGTCACCGTATTTCTTGTGAATGTGTTCGGCTCCGATAGACATGGCGGGTCCAATGTAAACAAGCGAACTATATCCGATGGGGGCGGTGTAGCCTATAGCCAGAAAGCTGACATTTAGGAGGGGCGCTTCGCCACTTAAAAGAATAGCAAAGTTAAGCATAATATAAGAAACAACCGCAACAATCATCCTTTGGTCTAGTGTGTACACAGCTTCCGTATTAATCTGCCCACAAGCAGTCGAAACGCGTCTGCATCGTCTTCAAGCCGTTTGTCTGCTGCTAACAAATTCAACGTCACACAGTTCACCTTCGCAGGAGATTATTTCATTTCAATTTCGGTAAGGAGATCCGAGTTTTATTAGTTCTGAAATACCGTTCCTCTAAAGATCACGCCGTCCGAGATCGAATTGCTTTATTCGTGATCCAAGCGGCCCCCATCACTGAGATTGTTTCGCCAGTGCATTTTCCTACAATAAGATATTACTTTCCGGTGATATATGCATCCATTTACCTGGAAAATTAATTACTAGATACTAGTGATTAATTTGTAATCGGTATTCCTCGATTCTTACTGTGTAGCAGCTGTCTGAACTTTGCTAAGGGGGTAACAGGATCATATCTGCATGGACATCTGTTGGTTCATTTCTGTCATTGTGGCTAACAAAACACCAGCGCTGCATGTAGATCCTTCTTTTTGATGTATTTCTTCTGTTGGAGATACTGTACAAGTACAAGTACAGGTGGCAGAAGTTTTAGTACAAGTACAGGTGGCAGAAGTTTTCCTGCTTCCCAAGTATGTGCATACTTGGCAAACGAGATGTTTTCTATTGCTTGCACTTTATTTTGGTGCACTGTCCTTGTGTCCCTGTCTAGTTGCTCACACCCGACGTCTCCCTAACAAATAAAAATCTGCATACATCCACTACGGTGCTGTTTTAGGTGCAGACAGCGCAGTGAAACCAGAGTGTTGTCGCTCACGTTGGGCCCATCCCCATCAGAGTGGTCCCAAGACAGTTCGGAATTAGAACCGCATCGACTCGTGCAAAATTCTAACTGACAGCAATGTCTGCCAAGTGTTACTAGTCTACCGCTCCGAAACCACCGGTGAGCGATAGTGCAGTCAATGTAGACATTTTTAACTGTAGAAATGGACATTTTTAACACGCACAGCAGCTTGAGATAACATGCAAAGACGTTCTCAACAAAGTGAACAAACAGACTGCTGGGCGGAAAAAATGGGCATCAGCATGGGTGTTGGCTCCGTTCAATCAAAGATGGCTATATCATTCATTTTCTGAGTTTCATGGGGCATTGCCTCAGACTAAAACGAATCTTCTGTGTGCTTGCTCCTTTGTCAGGCAACCCGAAATTTCGACTTTTTTGACAAGTCAATAAAGTGCGGCGAACCTAAAGTTTACCAAGATGTAGAAAGTGACATATGCACAGGGTAGAAAAAGCATTGACAGGCAGCTAAGATTCGGTTTATTAATGACTTCCGCATGAATACATAATGCAGGACATGATTGTTTGCCGGTATCAGATGTCCAAACCTGCCGGTTAGCAGCCATCTTCTGCATTATACATTAAAGTACGCACGGTGTAAGTAAATGATGTGGGAACTCCCACACAGGGCCTTTGTTTGTAGCTGTCTGTCGGAAATCCGGTCTTGTGACAGTCAACGGTGACTGTCATATCATACATTTTCAAGTAGCTTGCTACATGAGCTCTTTTTATGTGATTGCGTTAACACAAGGGGAACCATAGTTTCATTTTCACTATAGTGACGATCGGCAACTAATATACGAGATTAATCTGTGCTACTCCACAGGAATATGAACGATTAAGTGACACAGCAGCGACACAATGACCTGGAGATCTTTCCGGCCGCGTGACGAGAGATTTTGAAGTAAATCAGCTGTACTACCATTTATACAGATTCATGGACACTTTGACTTTCATTGCGTAGTTATAATTGCCCTTGCCGCGTCAGCAAAGTTTTTCCTATGTTTCTCGAAGCGAAGGCTGGAAAACTCTTACAAATATCTAATTTCGATATGGAATCGATTACGAACTTTACGGTGTCCATTTACTCGAACGAAACATCCAACGTAACAGTACAGAAGCCGTCCAGTCTTATGTTCGTTGAGCCAAGCACCGTCACAACATGGGCAATTAGCTTATTAGTCCTATGTTACGCCGGCTCGCTTTTTAATTTTCTTCTGGCATTCACCATTTTTTTAAGAAAAAATCTCAGAAGTGGAGCCGGTTGCTTGATATCTGCATCTCTGACGGTGATGGGCTTGCTGTGTTCGGTGTCCTTTCCGCTCTCTGCCATCTTTATTTATGGAAGTCAAATACGGAAATGGAATGTATCGCCGAGTGCCTGCATTGTTGATCGATTTCTCTTTCAGACTTTGTTGCACGTAAGTACCGAAGGCTGGGAAACAAAGAGTATGGATTACTGTATACTTATGACAATTTAGCGTAGAAACAGCATGGTACGATCAAGAGGAGCAATCGAGAAACTTGACCTAACTAGTGTGTCACAAGTTGTAGTAAGTCTTTTTTGCAGATACTTGATTGGCTGGACGCGATGATCGCCATCAATCGCTTCATTGCTGTACTGCTCCCGCACCGTTACGTTTTCTTCACCACCACAAAATCCAACGCTTTTCAAATTGCCGCTTCTGTCATTATCGGCGCCGTTCTCGCTCTACCGGGATGTTTCGGCCTTGCTGGCGGATACGTCAAAAACGGTCTAGGCGGCTGCAGCTATCCGGCATCAGGATGGATCGGGGACATCCAACAATCACTGGGCGTTTTCATTCCGATTGCTGTGTCCGTCGTCGTGTATTTTAGCCTGTCACTGGTTCTGCAACTAAAAAGAAGAGGGCATGACGGGCAGGTAGTGCAAAACTCTAAAAACAGGGCGGCAACAGCTGTGACAAAGATGTCGTTTATGATCTTCTTTGTCAATACCCTGTGCTACCTGCCTGTACCGGTATTACTGGGTGTGGCCCCAAAGACCTACTTTAACTCAGTTCCTCTGCAATTAGCGTCCAGGGTGTGCTATCCAATTGGATTCCTTGTGATTCCGGTAAGAAGCCTCATCCTGTAACAGAAGCTGCCACGCGAAGATCAATAACCCTTGTTGCAGATATTACTGTTAGGAATGAGCAAGGAATACAGGAGTGCCCTTGGAAGGCTAGTAGGACATGACTGGAACGGGGCATCGGTGCATCCGTCCACTGTGGGATCGAGTGCTGCGAAACGAGTCGCGAATGCTTCTGTGAAATCTGGTTCTGCGTTTTTGAATTAACTATGCCGAGTACACGGAGCATTGTTGTAGCAGTCGCTTGATATGTATCTCTGTTCGCCAAGCGAGAAGAAAGAAGCGCCGAGCAATGGAATTAGTTAATAGTGTACGAGCCAATTTTGAAGAATTTTGATTGCTTAAATTAACGGGAGCCACGTGTGGAGTCGAGGTTCTTTTACTTCTTTACGCCGTTATACGTCATTCCAGTAAAAACAAAGATTGCGTATTTAAGGAAGGAAGGTTTCTTGTAAACGCCACTGTCTTCTTCATCTCGATAAATTTAATTAAAAAATGCTAAGGCTTAAGTTAACATCCTAGGGTTTTGCTATGGTCTAACTACTCACAGGAACAAGAACTAGTAAGCAGATAATTCAGTGTCACAGAAGTGATCGCAAAATTAACGACGGAAATGAAGGACCAAACCAATAAAACCAATGTTATTTTAAAAGGAATAACATCTTGCAAGCAGCTCGAATATCGCTCATAGCGATTATGAACAGTACCGGATCGATTGCTGTCTGCACAAGCTTCGCTATTGTGCCGGTTTTCAGCAAAACATCCACACTAACATGCTTATTTAACACGTAAAACAAATTCCCCGGCGTCCAGCACACTGCCACACTGATTGTCAACAGCGTCAAAATCAGAAAAGAACGAACGGACTCTCTTGACCGGGCTCTCTGTGTCGTGTTTGTCCCTTTTAGTTCCACTGTTCCATTAGTTCCGTCGCTCTGCGTTCGGCTTGTTCGACTTGGCCCACTTGGCTGTGCCATTTCTCGATCGGCAATTCGTTTGCGTCGACGGAATTTAAATCGTCGGACAAGAAAGTATGGGTACGAAACTAAGATGACGATCTCCGAGACGATGTAGCACAGCACAGTTAGGACGATGGACCATTGCGAAATCGGAGCTGCTGCCACGTTGAGAGAGCACTGGCGGTTTAAAACATCGGTCCTGTCAATAAAATGCAGCACTATACCGTATGTGCGTTAAAGATGAAAGGTCACTGTTGTTTGAGCCACATGGGGAAGATCATTATACGAGTTTTTCTGTACAAAAAATTAACCAATCGCTAGTTTATATATTTCTAGCGATTTGCAAGAAACCGTTACATCTCTGCTAGAGTCTTCGGATAAGAAAACGACAAAGTGTAAGACGTAACTGTTAGTACACTTTTCGTCTTTTTTAACGGTACCTACCTGTAATATATTCCATCCAGTACCACTCCCGGGATGACAATAATATGCACAACAATAACTGCCGATAAACAGATGAACGTAGCCACCCCATTCGAATGAAAACCCTTGTAGGACAATGGGTACGTTATCGCCCAAATACGATTGAAACTTATCAGCATATGCAGCACCGGCTGAGGCGTGTTAGATCCTAGCCGAAAAGCGGTGTGCACTGTGCAAAAGACTCCAGCATATTTGTGTGGTACAAGATCTTTGATGGCTACGACTGCCGGGTTTTGGATGACCGCTTGGACAGTATTGGCAATGGAGAGAGTTAAGATGTAAATTCCAAACGGTGTGATCAGACTTGGTTTAATTCGGAATAAATGCAGGAGGAATGAATTTGTTAGCACTGCGATTATGCATAATGCAATGGTCATGTGTTGTACAGAGTCCCAATGTTGTGATACAAAGTATGGTGCAAGCGATAACACCGTGGTTGAAGAGTTTCTGTCAGTTGACAAGTTCATGTTTGTTGGTTTTCTGGAAATCAGAGAAGAATTTGCCAGGAACAGTATATTGGAATTATCCACGCTACACCAGCACTAATCGGACTGAACTCGACTACAAGTTCAGAAACGCGTCCGCATGTCTTAAGTATCAGATATTAAACTGCCTTGAACGCTTGCTCAAGGCTTTATTTCAGTTACATATATATAGGCTATGTTATTTAATTGGTTTGTGTGTTAACGTCTTTCTTAAAGGTAATTATCGAGTTCCTTTACCTCTAATAGGAAAGCAAATGTAAGGAGTGTTGTATTACAGGATATGGACCGTGCGGGCTGAACCTCGAGTAGAACCGAGACACGAAAACAACCCCAGTTCTTAATAGGCCTTAATTACTTTGTGCTAGGAATTGTGGAACAATCCCGTGCATCTCCATTGCAGTGGGAAAATTAGCACGTGGCCGACGAGGGAAAATTGGACCTTTTAGCGTCATTGGCCAGTAAACATTTCCGGATGTGTATGACATTTTGCAGTTACAGCCGAATCTGTGTAGCGTTCTCAGTGCGCAAAACTGTCTTTCATAAGAACAAATTGAGTTATTTAAACACCAGTCCCGATGCCAAGTGGTATAACTCGTAGACTTAGCAGAACGGAGCAAATTGTAAAATCTTGGCAGTTTTGTGTTGTAAACCAGAAGTAGTGCTGAGGTTACAATGACAGGTGAGACAAACGTGTTCAAACCGAATCGAGACAAACATGCTGAAGTTACTTGTACACTGAGACAAACCAAACGGGTGAAACCCAAAAAGAACCGGTCAGGTGTGACGAGATGCGCGTGCTCACATGATTACGCACTCCGCTGCGGTGTAGCACTTGGTTCCCCACACGTACACAGTGTTCCCATTACATTTCGCCTCGTACTTAGTTTCGTCGTGGCAAAACATCTGAAAGTAACAAAACTGATTCTTCTTTGAAGTACATCGGTCAGTTTTCCCATTTAATTTATTGAAAACTGCAGTAAGTTATTTTGAGATGAAAATGACGATGCGTCCCGTACACTTTTGCAATAATTAGGCTATCAGTATTTAACGTAACATGTTTATCTGAACGCACTTAAACCCTGATCTTGTGGGAAGTAATTCGCAAATGATCGAAAGCGTGCTCGCACTAGA
Organism: Paramacrobiotus richtersi; assembly: GCA_034698045.1. NCBI lineage: Eukaryota > Metazoa > Tardigrada > Eutardigrada > Parachela > Macrobiotidae > Paramacrobiotus > Paramacrobiotus richtersi. The sequence goes on along the minus strand of JAQGAU010000794.1, from coordinate 9,629 downwards.
AGAGATACAATACGCGCAAAGAACTAATCTGCTGTGACTAACACTGTTATATTACCGTTGTACGTTATTCTACAATGCGTAGTCAGAATATGTCGCTTTTTCGTTAGAAAAAACAATATTGCAGGTTCTACGAGTGTTTGCCTCACGTCTTGTATACGAAAACCGATTCTGTTCGACGGTATAGAGAAATGTTTACAAATTATCTGCACATGAAACTGGGCCGGAGTCGCGGAATGAGTAACATACAAGTCGATAATATAGCTTACCGCAAACGTGCTGGGTGCTCCGGAGGTCATAACCACCACATGCCAGCTGTAATCTGGAAAGCTCTTCTTGAGCTCGCTGCGAATGTACTGCGCTATGTCGGCCCGCGAACCTGGATCTTTCTTGGTGTGTATGTAGGTGACGATGTAATCACACTGCTTCAGCCGGTCACCTTTCATATTAGTCCATGTGTGGTCCACAGAGGTTGAGATAGGGGGCGTGGCAGGTTTGGTCGGTTTGATTGGCAGTTTACCACTCATAATAATGCCAGAGACAGACGAACGTTAGTAAATGTTCAAGAAATATGCCGCAGTTAGAACGCTCTGAACGAAATATAACACGATTTAGATCATGGTAATTACTGTTCAAGTTAAATACAACAAACATCGGTAGTATATTTAGAGTAGACTAACAACGAGACGGGTACGTAATCAGTCTGAACGATAACCCATTACTCAGTCCACTGTTACCGTCCGCATGATGTTGGTACTGTACGTACGCTCAGTGGTACTTGCTTGGATGAATTCTGCTATCGGCTTGCAAGTTACAACGTTCAAGTGATAATCCTCGTGATGCCGTGACTTGTGCTCATAATTCGAAAACAAGGACAAACTCGAGCGTGGCCGTATATCAGCATGTGTTACCTCGGTTTATCCACCATATCATATGATTGCTGGATAAAAACTAGCAGCATGACTTGTGAGTAAGACGAGCTGAGCTAACTGTACATAAATCAGAAAGCGTAGTACCTATGGTACGTGGGTATGTTCATAGCAATCGACCAGGATGATGTCAGAGATAGACCGAACGAGGATATTTATATCCCATCCCGGATATTTATATTCCAATACGGTGATACCTTGCTTCTTAACGATTGTCGACGCGCTGCTCGCACTTCGCAGATGAATGCTGTTTGCCGCGTCAGACTGAATTGTGTAAATCGTTTTGATGCGGAACCCTCCGTTGGAAATTACACCGGCGCCGATACCACGGCCGGGGGAATGGTTTGCATGGCAAAAACTCATTAACATGACCGGTCATTGAGGAATCAAACAAGTGAAACAACCAACTAACTTAAACATTCGCTCTTCAGAACAATACATACAGTAAGAATCAATTGTAGGTTGGCAGTACAGTACGCAACAGTACTGTAGTGCCGCGATGTTAAGGAATGGCAACGCCACATGGGCAGCGTGCTCGTACCACGGGGCACTGGAATATTCACAGTCATTCACGGTCTACTGTGGGGGAAAATCAGTGTTACCAGAAACCAGTCTTCGCAACGCTACGCTTTTTCGTCTTGAAATCTGCCATAACTAAAACGCTTGGCGTTTGTTTCGTCTTGAATGGATCTTGCCTAGCGATGGACCAAAAGAAAGGGCAAAATCTGAGCAAAATCCTTAACATCGCGGCACTACAGTAGGTTGAATACGGAAGGAGGAAGTGACTTGTGTAAACGGGCCTTCAGAACCATTATTCTGTGAAGAAGGGTAGGTGAAGTCTAAATCGTAGAAGTACTTACTATTCGGCACCAGATAAAGCGTAAATCAATACGTGCCACCAGTAACAACTATTTTATTGGTCAATACAGATGCCGTAACATATCTACATAAAACAGTCCAATCAAATAAAAAACTTATCCCAATCAGAACGACATGGCACAGTTCTCGTAATCAACAGGACGTTACCACGCATGATTTCTACACTTCAACGTTGAAACAAAGAACAAGTTGAGCCGCTTTCGCCAGTTTTCAAAAACAACCGTCTACCGATCTCCTTAAGCAACAAAACAGCACTTTTACACCAACTTCCCCGGCCAAATTGATGAAACTGCAGCGGTCCAGAATCGTACCATATTTCTACAGTTTACGCGCACAGGCCTCGTCAGCCGCTGCGCCCGCGCATTTCGAATTAGCGTCTGCATATGAGTCACACACAGTATCACGAATTGTGACATCCTATATCAGCGATTGTCCACGAAACCAGCTTACGCGTGTGCCGCCATCGGGACGTCTGTCATCTTTTCAGAAATAACCAGCTGGGTCCGGATACGCTTAATTAAGTTACGATCTGTTATTCACAAATTGTTACTCTGTGCCTGATATACAGACTCTGTACTGGTAGGTACTGTGTATGTACAGGCCATATGTTAGTGGTGACCACACTGTCTTCAATTAGAGTGGTACTGGTGTTACCCGTTGTATAGCTTTTTGCCTGAATATTTGGGATATGAACTGGAGAAAACAACAGCATCTTCGGACTTTCCGAGAAATGAAAAAGGAAAGTCTCTTTTTAACTGAGCAGGCAGTTACTGCTAACGCAGGAAGTGAAAGCATTTTTTATTTTCCAACATCATAGGGATAATAATCCATCGTTTTTACGTCGTACAGAACTTATAAGACTACAAAGTTTCGTCGTGTTTTGAAAAGATGGATAACTTTATCCCAGAGATGTCTGTACAAGAAGAGAGAATAGCATTAGCCTCCTCATCCACTTAAACATTGCACTCTTAGGGCTTTGTCAATTAACTCTCTGCAATTCGCTGCATACCGTAATCCGGGGTCGATCTCACAAATGCACTCTAATCCCATGGAAAGTCATCGTACCGCACGGAGATGCCCTACTTTTGCTGGAAGCACCCTTCAGATGAAAGACCCTTATCACCGCGCCAATCGTAAGGCCAAGAAATCCAAAGAAATAACTACTCCCGGTAACAACGCAACGCACGGCCTGGAGTGTCGATTCAGCGTAAAACTCTCAATCCAGCAAACACGGAAACGCATCTATCATATATCATAATTTATGCATGTTCCGTCACCAAGTGTCATAGTCCCATAACACTTGGCATTTAACAAGTGGCATGGATCACTTTCAATATCGGTTAATGATGCTCCCTGAAGCTGTTACAAAGTTTCCCACTGCAACAATGTAGTGGGCTGTTGGCGTACTTCCTGCGTTACTCGACCAGCACAACTTTACGGATTCTGCGTAAACGGCGTATAAACACGACCCAACCTTTTTTATTGCTGTGTTGCGACTATTTGTGCCAAGGTTGAGGCATTTCCGTTAACGGTAAAATGAAACATTACCCGACGCTGGTTTACGGGGAACCTGCTAAATAACCCGCATGGCTTGTGGACATGATCATGACTAATCTTTAACACAGCGCGCTCTTTTTCACAACATCCATAAACATCTCTCCCTGCGTGGATCATCCAGAATTAGGCCTAGTCGGTCGTGTTACTCAAAAGAAAACACTGCCGAACGTGCCGGGATGCATGTGTAATCCAGACGCCGGTTAGGCCCCGCCCCCTTATCCCAGATCAATCAACAACTCCCTACAGTAACAGATATACCGTGCGGCTATACGTTCATCCTCGCTCTAGTGGGGAATATTTAGTAAGCAGCCTGCAGTGTAATACACAAGTGGGTTTTTTAATTTCCCATAACTTAGCGCTGAAACAGCTGTTGAGGGAATCGCACTTCCTGCTACAGGGTGATTAGCACAAGTGTCCGTTGTAGTACGGAGTTTATTTATTTACACTGAATGAGCCCATTAGTCGCCTCGGCATCGGGATTTTCCAGTTACTAGACAGGGGATACTGTGGCCAAAATTACCAATGATGGAAATGCGGTGCGCTCATTAACACTCATTTCCCGTGCGTAAGTGTAGAATTTTTCAGCAATATATTGATCAATGAACACGCGTGTACCGTTTGCCTCCAAGCGCGACCGGTTTGTATCAAACGTGACAGCTTTTTTATTCAACAGAAAGCAGATGAATTGGGAAAGAGCGGGACACACACAAATGGAACATTAGGTGATTGACATTCTTTAGTGTTTATCGAGATTCTTTAGACTTGCTTTGTATTTCGTCCTATTCTGATCAACTCTTACAAAAAATTATTACAAGACAACAGAAGCACATGGCGTTCATTATTGTTAACACAACCACCGGGGAATTGGGTGCGGGAAATGAAACAGCGCAATCTGTATTCCTGAATGCCTCACATGTAATTGCCATGGTTGATCCGGAAGCATGGCGTCAGACGGTTCCCTGGTCAGGGAATTTCACCAAGGCGCAGCTAGAACGCTCCTATATGATGAACATTATTCTGTATCCGCTTCTACTGGCCGCCTGTACCATTGGGAATGGATTGAATTTGATTGTCTTAGCCTGTGAGAAACGGAAGGGAACAACGAACTGTTACATGACCGCCGTGGCCTTGGCCGACTTATGCGTCCTGTAAGTAGCTTCGTCTTCGTTAAGTTGTTTTGAAATGCTGATTTGACATCCTTGGCAGATTCTTTTGTCTGTGTGACATCCTTGGCTGATTCTGTGTGGAGAAAATATATGCACTCCAATATAATTGATTTCCGGTTTCAGTATAATTGGGATTTGATTTTTTTCGTTACATTTCTGCATCCAATTATAACAAACAGTTAATACTCTCACGCTCAGGCGGCGCTTTTCGTCTTTCATTCTGAGAGGGTTTCCTGGGTATGCCGCTACATATTTACAGACACTGGCGTTTGATTAAGGGAGTTGCGCACTGGGAGCATTCGCTTGACGTTGCACTGCTTGATTACCCGCACAGTGCTGATTAAAGGTGAAGCTCTAGGGCAGCTATGATTAGCTCGCCCGGTGCCAACCATAGGTATTCTTTAATTATTGATTCTGACGTTCAGCTCAGCCCTCAAGGTCGCGGGAAACAAATGAAACTGGATCCAAGGAAAACTGTGTTCTTGTATCATCTGGGAGTAGTATAATGGCTGGTTGTGGAAGGCAGTCAGCTGCACAATGGTGTGCCTGAATCAGAAAGCTTCGACACAATACCACATCATATGTCTTTTTCTAGAAAACTTATTGACCGAAACATATCAGTAGTAAAGTTTAAACGTTTTTGTACAAATATAATAAAAGCGCTTTTAGAATTATTCGAGTACCGTTTCACCGTAAGTTTTCTGAAATGTCGGCTTCTCGTTCTTTGTAAAAACCTGTATTTCTGCATGGTGAATGAAGGTCAGAGTTCATTTATTGACAAGGATTAGCGAAAGTTATCTGTATCACTTATGCTGTCACTACATAAAGCAGCTAGCCATGCGTACGCAGCATTGCATAACGCTTTACACAAGCCATTGACTCCCAAGTGAGTAATTTCTTTCGGATGACAGTAACAGTTTATGTTATCATTACAGATGGATGTATTTTCAACTGTTTGTTTACAACACCAGCTCCACACTCAAACTGCCATACAAAACACCGAAAACAAGAGCGCTTCTGGTGACGATGTTACCCTATACGGTGTGGATCCAAGAAACATTCCTTCATCTGTGTGACTGGTAAGTAACATGCATCCGTTATAAACATCCGACGAACAATGACGGCTTTCTCTGTTAAAAACTCAGGATGAAAGAGTGTTTGTTGTTTCTCCAGTGTCCTGATAGTGTTTTCCTTCGAGCGATTGTTGGCGATCACGCGTCCGTTCAGGTTTAAGTGGCTGCAGTCGAAAACCACCGCCCGCATCACTATCACCATTATATTCTTCCTGTCAAGTTTGTTCACAATGGGAAACTTTATCAAAGGCTGGTATCAGTGGCAATACACGGTACAACCGACGGAACTTCCGTTTTGGTTGAAACACTGGATGGAGACACAAAACACAGCCGAGGTAATCGAATACTGTTAAATAAACATTCAAGAAAGTAAAGTCGCCACGAAACTTTGTGCGTAGTGTGTATGCGGGCTATCTTATCGACAGACAAGACTATGCAAAGTGGTGTAATTTTATAGTTTATTCTCACGCTCCAGTATATTTTGCTTGGAAATACCGATATTCTGTAGTTGCCCATAATTATGTACATAATCATCTTCTCTCATGACCTCATCTGGTATAGTTAGTTGAAAAAAATTAAATGTACGGTATATCTATCCCTATCTTGAATTACTAATAATGTACGGTAATTGATACAGCTGATGCAAAGCAGAGCGTTAAATTGCAGCCCAGATAAATCCTAGTCACGAGCGTAAACGAAACCACGTTTTGCGCTTTCGGACAAGAGCATCAGGTTACTGTTCCTGCAGTAGTAATTTTGATGTACGGCAGCATCTAACTAGGGGGTGCTATTTCTAAAGTCAATTGCCCATTCGCGTTTCTTTTCTCATCCAGCATGGTTGTTATGCCATTTTCGCCGTTTTTGTTACTATATACTTTCCATTTCGTGGATTGTGGGTCCCATGTAACAGGAGCCGGTACTTTAATTTATGGACGTGATCGAGTCTTACTGTCCTACAACTTCACAAATGCTGAAAACCACGACTAACTTGAAGCGCAATCAATGGAAGATATGAAACTTGAAAATTTACAGTAGTTTCACGAATGACTTGTGGTCTGTCAGTGCGTGTCGATCCCGAATTTGGTTGTCTGCTCCTGGTAAATAATTAAACAGTGGGTAGAATATAGTGTGGCTTTACCAATGAGTTCTGAAATCGCCTTACATGGAACATTAAACATCGGGTCACAGAGCAAAACTTGGAGGATATGATTATTCAGCAAAACCCAATTGTAAAGAATAAAGATCTCGTGCATGTGCAGTGTGTTTAGAATGGCACAACCGCTACTAATTCATCGCAGGTTACTTCCGCGATTTTCTGATGATGTTTGTACAAGTGTCTAATTAACACTGTTGCCGACTCCGCCACAGCTTCACTCATGTGTTACTTTCCATTTTCGCAGCTGTAATGTGCATTTTTTTTACAGATGGTCGTGACGTTTATGAAATTTTTCGGTCTGCTCATCATTAACCTTCTCGTCATTGCCGCCATCAAGCGTCAACAGCGCTCCGACATCGGTAAACAGCGTGCCGCTCAGACCGCCAACTCGGAGCAGCGTTATCGCAACAGCAACTACCTCCTGCTAGGCAGTGTGGGATTGTACCTGTTCTCCGCCTTTCCCAGCTTGGTGTACAAAATTCTTGACATCGCCGATACCAACCACATGTACAATTTCGACCCATCAGCCAGACTCTTTGCTTTCCCATTCTGCATGGCCACGGCCAATCTGAACTACTCTATAAACTTTCTCATGTACTTGACCGTCAGCCAACGATACCGGGTGCATTTTGTCAGGGTGTTCGGGCGGTGGTTCTGTCCCCGGTGGTTAAAAAAGAATGCGCACAAGTACAGGTCAGTTTGCGACATTTTGTTAACCAAGGTCAACGGCTGAATTGTGGACCGTATGACTAAACTGAGCACAATATTAATATTCTGTAAACGTGTACATATAACTTTGCTAGATCTAGAGCAAACCTTTTTTGTACACGATGGATTATAAACTAATTTTTTTATTTCCGCTGGAACGTCGACTTTAAAGCGATTGAACGTCGACTTTAAAGAGACTGACAGTTATAAGTTTCCCGTTAAGTTTCACGTGATAAATGTATTGAGCACAGACATGTAATATGGAAGCTTGTAGACAAGTTTAACTTCTTTCATGCCACTTATAACGGCGAGGCATGGTACAAACCAGTAAAACTCCCATCACAACCTGAACTTGTAACCTTTGCGAACTTGCTTGCTCAATAAGACTTGCTTGTGTAGGGACACGAGCAACGGGCAAAATTCCTGGCACAAAGACAGCATGAAGAATCCTCGCACCGCCGCGTATCAGCCAGGTGTCAACAAGCTGACGACGCTGGGGAAAAGTCTTCAAGTTGACATTCGGAAGCCGGAGGAAATGAGGAAAACTAAAACTGTTGATATTCCAGAGAAAATGGATGTCGGACACTTTAACAACATTGAACGGGATGGGGATTTAATTGCAACGGGCAACGGTACCCACTTGTAATAAATGTGTCTATTTATTGATGTGAAAACGTTTCTCAGCATGTTATGGTGATCCCATAATATTATGTCTGTGCCATATGACTCATTTATCGAAGTATTAACTAGATAATTATGATAGTTTGCGTATTTTTCTGGGGGTTAGCTGTTAAGCAAAGGCATGTAATTATAACTGTTCTTTGACACAATCTTTGCGGCAGTGTAATATGTTCTAGCAAACATCCACAATCTTCATCCTACACGCAACTGATGCACTTGTAGTAATGCAATGCTGCGCTTATCAGTCATCAATATCTTATATCAGACATGCGCTATTACACATTAATTACTAACGGTGGAGCAAGTGACAACTGTACTTGGCAGCGACACAAATGCAACATCACAAGGTGAAGTAGGTGATACATACTGTTTGCCGCGATACAACTGTACGAATTTATCCCGTGGCAAGAAGAACTTACTTATTAGTACTAATTACTGCTGCAACATAGTTAGGAAACCAATTTTTTCTCCGGACGGTAGTATGCATATGGGGTCTCGAGATCGAGAAGTACCGTTTTTGCAGAATACTAAATGATTGCACTAAAGCGACACCGAAGAGCACGTGCGTGTTTTTATCCGAGAGAGAGAGCGAGATACAGAACTATGCACCAGTTGAACTGTTTTGATAGAGAATGTTTTTGATAGAGAACTTTTTTTCTCTTCATTCCGGTGTTTCGTGTTCCAATATTAATATCTGGCTAGAACGCTAGAAAAAGATGACTGAATACGCGCAAGAATGATAGCCGATAGCGGCCCGACATATAGCGACCCGACGTAGGAAAACGGCACGGCTACTTCAGCATCCGTGGCGTACGGCTACGCCTTCGTACTGGTGACTTGTGCTATTTTGACTATACTGACTGACTATTTTAACTAAATTTCGGAGTAGTGTTTAATTAGTGCACATTTTATATGACTATATGGAAGATCGAGTTTTAATACGGACAATACCACCATGCCATAACTTTTTAAAACAGCATCGTTCTGGTACAGTTTACTCTTCTTAGCCGGCCATGTCATATATATCAGAGATTAAAAATCCCACAAGATAAGAAATGTGGCTCCTTGATACTGCCAGCGGACAACACCAGCTGTGATCAGATTCTGATATCTTACAAAACGAGCCTGTTTTACGAAACGTTTTACTGAATTCACTAAGTGACCGGTGCTTCAGGCGGGCGCTGCGTGGACAGCTTACTGCGTCGTAACAGGGCTGGGCACTTGGGAATCGCGTCGCGTAAATTTAGCTCCAGGCCACTTGGATGTTTTCGGTAATGTCTAGACCGTCTGGTACGAGTCATCAACTAGGAAGCAAAGCGCAAATACCTGCAAAATGCTCTAAGCATATTCGACGTTTTCTTTTCTTTTTGTCCGGCACTTATACATTCTGTACGTAAGAGCAGTGATCATCTACATGATTTTATTCAACCAACGTTCCTCTGTAAGCCTTTGCAGTCGATAGGTTCCAACGTGAGAACGTATG
>JAQGAU010000793.1:0-23859 GCA_034698045.1 Paramacrobiotus richtersi | reverse complement strand
TCGGTTTTATCGGTGTACTGCGACCCATGTACCAGTGTCAAGTGAATGGTAAACACTAGGGGATATATGAGACACCGTTCTATGCCGGGGTTCAATCTGAGCGTGGTCCGGATGTGGTTTTTGTGTCTTTCATAGGAAAAACAAACAGATCTTGTTCTTTGTTCTAGTGATGTAGTGATGCCACACATGGTTTCATGCATGAATTGATGTGTTTACACTGATTCGCGTTATTTAAATGTATCGTGATTACTGTATCTCTGCTTGATGGAAGTGCATATAGTAATCGTGAGAATATATGAAAATTAAACACAGAGATCGAGTCGCGTTTAGTGTTCACCTACCGAAGTAGCTGCATAGCGGAGCTGAAATGATTTTGCACAGATCTTGAATTTTACTGATACGATGACGTACGTTAAAGTTTGCCACTTTATATGTAAAAGTATATAAATAAATAGCAAATGAAGCCAGCCTGCAGAAGAACTCGTGACCGTGCAAGTCCTTTTCTTGTAACTCAATTGCAACTCAACATTTATCAAAGATTAAAAGCTAACATTTTTACGTTGCGGACAGTGGACAGAGATTCCATATGTTACGTTCCGTGTCCCATTCTTTTCCGTCCGGTCACCTGAACATGCGAAACGGCGCGTAACATTTTTTTTTTCGGTTTGCCTCGCATACGCTATAGTTCGCCAATGCATATGTATGTAAGTACTTTCGGTAAAAGTGACTTAAACCAACACTTGGTACGGGAAAATCATATAAGACGACACATCCACCATATGCATTCACCGGTAGGCGAGCTTAACCAACCCACAGCCATAAAATGTTGTTAACCTTGACCAGATTTTCCTGAACAACAACCGATGAAACCGATGAAAAGTTTATCCCGTACGAAAATACCCTCCCGTACCCTCCCGTAATCCGATTACCACTATAATCTTGTGTAGCCCAGCTCATGCACCTTATGAACTCGTATGAACGTACAGTGCTTGGAATTCAGTGCATATGTACCTACTTATTAATAAATGAACTATGTGAACTTGAATTCAGCCATGAGAAACCCCGCTTATCAACCTCGATCTTATTCGATAGCGCAAAATTGCATAGTTAGTAACAGTGCGTAACACTGATATTTTGTGCAGTTTAACTCAATGAATACATAAATAACTCTTTGATTTCGCATCTGACGGGGTATCACAGCGTGATAGAACAGACATGCCTCTCTCTCTCGAAGGCCGGACAATGTTTCGTCTGGTGGTTTGTTCGTTGTTTATATCCTGCAAAACCTGAAGTTCCAGTGGCGGCCACTGGAACCAAGGATTTACGGAAAACAAGAACCCCATCCGAAACGTGTTTCATTATGATCGGTACAAGTATTATGCGGCTCTATGAGGGTTATAAAGATATTAGTTAAGCCAAACATTTTGTCAAACATAGCAATAAAGAATTCATAGCCACAAAAAAACCCCTAAAGTGCACTGTAAATAAAGCCATTAATGTATGCTTAACTTTTTGACTGCAGGTTGCGCTTTCAACAGGGGTGAAATTTCTGGCAAAAGATCGCCGGCAGTCTTCGTACCCTGGTCATAATCGGCCGTTCAGGGATCAACTACAAATATTTTATCAGCCCCGTGAGTCATATGACTCATACATACAAACGCCGTTGCTGCATCGCCAATCGGTTTTTCACCCTGGTTTTACGATACCTAGGCCGATCCGGTTATCCTGCTTCAAGTCTTTTCCAAAGGATTATAAAAACTGAGAACTATGCCAAGTTGCCAACTGCGGTATAAATTCACGGTCAAATAGTTCGTCGAAATCAGTTAGCGACGCATCGAGCGTATTCAGTGCGACTATCTTTCCACCGTGCTGCATTCTGATTAGCCATGGCCCTTCATCATCTGTTGACATGTGTGTTATTGGCGGCGTGTTGGGCAGTGCTGCACGCAAAGCCGGACACTTCAGACGAAATAGTACCTGCATGTGATCCTACGATATGGATCCAGTGCATGCAGCCGATCATTTTCCTCGGATTCTCGGGCGCCGGTGGGAGGAATCTTGCGGAATTAGGCCAGAACCTGACACCAACGTTCTATAATAATTTATGCAGGTAATCGCGCCAGAACGAGTACTGTCGGCTTTTTGTATGAAGGTAAAGTTTATCATTCCGAGTTATCAAAAATGGCGGGCGTTTTGCATGCATTATACTCGTACGTTTATAGCTGCATAAATTTACGTGTATTCTTTTCATAAGTTTATTAGATTCTTTCCATATTAGACAGTGCATGTATATGTTGGATGTTTCAGCATGATAGGGAACTTTACGACGTGTGCTGGCGATTATACGAAACGATGCGACCTGGCCATGACCGGCAATGTCGGTACGCCGGCTACACAGTCCAAGGTGCAGTTTGTAACCAGGGCCATGTCGCACCTGGTATCGTCGTGCGACGATGCCGATGGATTCTCCAGGTTCAAAAAAACAGTGACTTGTGCCGCAAAGGCCGAGCCGGCCCGTGGGACATGCTGGGCAGCTGCTCAAGCACATTTCCCAGAGGATGAGAGGGAAACGTCACCGACCCATGTATTCTCCATAAAAAATCCACAGAAAAACGTCTGCTGGTAAGAGGCCGTTTAATGTCACAATACGGATAAATTGTTCGTCACTGCATTGGTACTTTATAGTAGTATGCTGTCCTACGGAGAATTCCATCAGGGTCGTTTAATTTCTAATAAAACTCCAGTTTTCTAATGCGTTTGGTTCTGTCTTTGTTCTGTTTCTGAGAACTGACTTCTTGGTTTCTACATTTAGCATGATCAACCAGTTCAAGACCTGCATTGCTCCCACCATTCAAAGCGCTTGTTCGGCGGACGAAAAAGGAGCGGCAAACGGCTTGATGGACAAAATACTCGAGGGATTCGAGTGCACCAACACGGTATACCAAACCTGCAGTTCCTGATTCAAGAGCGCCATGGATAGTTTGTACCAATTCATTTCGAATGTCCGTTTATGATCAGCGCCCAATTTCAAGCACTGCATTAAAAAATCGCAAAAGATTAATATATCGAAACTGCAAGATTATGATTATCTGCCTTTTCACATACTATTGTTGCGTTGATGGCTATAAATCCACAGTGAGTTTTGAGCAACTCGAGTTCTGATACAGCAAAGTTTTTGGTCGCTTCAGATTTTACGAATGTTTTACAACTCTTGTTGTTAAGTTTAGAGCTTTGTGTTTGTTGCTCTTTGTCATGGGCACGACTGACTGCCAAAAATAACAAAACTGGCCGAGTGTCATGTACCCCATGGTTTATCCTACAGGCGTCGTCATCGTGCAAATTCAACTGGACCACATTTTTTGTCGCGGTGCTAAATTTACGTACACAGTTTTGTGGCAATGATTTGGAATGGTGGTGAGCCACAACAGTCGGCAGTCACCGCGTGACCTTTGCCAGCCAGCTTAGTATAAGTTTTTCTCCAAGTGGCCGTTGTATGGTTAGCTTTGACTACACGCTGCGTCTTCCGCAGCGTGTCAAATGGCTCTCAATATGGTAGACCGAGAATTTTCGTACTCGTATAATTTTTTCCAAATGCGAACTTTGACCGGCAATTCAGGAGTCGACAACATAAATATTCACGGTCTATGGTAATTAAGTCTTGCTAGATCTCCTGTCAGTGTTATGTTTGTCTAAGTTTTTACTATGACACTTGTCCGGTTATCCGGATACGAAATCTTTTCAAAGGTTGAAGCTGATATGAAACCAAGCAGCGCTACTGCCTGTTTCTGGTACATGTGGGTATAAACCGCTACGACGCTATGGTTTTTGGAACTTGTTCTGTGTCAGTATCTTTTCTGGGCTATTGCCGAATAAACAAACCGCTACGTTTTACTACAATACAGTCCTTCCAGAATAGATCTTAGCAAAAGACCTAAAATTATTAGCGCCATTCATACTGTGATCAACTACTTTGTGCTGTGGTACATTCCGGTCAGCCATGGCTTTGCAACAGTATTTCATAATCAGGAGTATGCTGTTTACTGCATGTTGGGCAGCTTTTTGTGGGCAGTTGCACACTTTACCGCATGGGACACCAGCTGAATGTGATCCTACGGAACTGGACAACTGCATGCAACCTTTGATTTTTCTTGGCTTCTCCGGGGCAGGCGGAAACCTGGCGGAATTCAGCGAGAATTTGACACCACGGCTATACAGCAAATTATGCAGGTACCTTTAACATATATTGGATGTCTTTCACGTATCCCGGATTTTTACAACAACCGCAGATTTATTTAGAAATATCCGGAATATTTGAATGTGGGAATCTTTGGTCCGTACTTATGACACAACGTTGTTTGTACTCTTCGCTACATTTGGGGACATTGTAAAAAAAGCGTGCTTTGTGTATCACAGCGCAATGGAGAACTTTACTTCGTGTGCTGATGGTTATACGAGTCGATGCACTCCGTCGGAAGGGCAGCCCAAGGTCCAACTTGTAGCCAGAGCAATGACGAGTATTTTATCGTCCTGCAACCGTGCGGATGGTTTCTCCAAGCTGAAGAAAACAGTAACATGCGCCGTGAAGATTACAGCGGCCGGTGATTCTTGCCTTACTACTGCACAAGCGAACGTTCCGGAGAACGAGCGGGAAACTTCCCCGGCTAACCTTTACCTTGCGAAAAACCCACAAAAAAACGTTTGTTGGTAAGAAAATAATCAATATTGACTTTCTGCTAAATATTTTTCCAGTAATACTTTATACACGCAACTAAAGATACAATAGCTCAGATCTCAATTTTTTGCACAGTTTCTGTTCCGAGATGTCGCTTAACATTCTTTGCACCGCTGTTAAGACTTTAGAAAGACTTACCTTATTCTTTCTAGCACACTGAAGCAGTTCAAGTCTTGCGTCGCACCAAATGTTGAAAACAGTTGCTCGGTGGAGGAAAGAACGGCGATCAACAGTTTCATGGATAAAGTATTGGAAGGATTCGAATGTATCGACGCTGTTTACCGAACTTGCAGCTCCTAACCTAACAATTCCCTAGATCAGGCTTGTGGACATATTTTTAGTAGGATTACTATGACTGTTACTCGTGTATTACTATGATTTCAATCATACTAAAAGATAAGCTGAAAGTGGAAAACGATTTTCACAACTCGGTTTCCTTTTGAAGCATATTTACTTCCTTTGCATTAAAAAGGCCTTACAACGTACTCCAAGGAAAATATTTTATCCCTTTTGTAGTCTGAGGTTAGAAGCTGCTTAACAAAGTACTGTTCACGTAACCTGACAAAGTTTGCAGAGCAGTAGAGGTACGATCGAGTACCGGGAGTAACCAGCAATAGCATCCCGCTTCTGGATCATAGCTAGTACTTTTATACACTTTTTCGTATTTCTATCGACGGAGTTTGTTTCCCGCGACAAACGTGTCCTTGGAGCAAAAAATTCCGCTCTGCGGTTCATATTTACGGACATGTTTTATGTGACCAGAACCCAGAATGAAGCAGTGCAAGTCAACATTTTTTACGTATGTGTTCCACGGGACATTTCTGGCGGAAGAAATAACAGTGTATACAGTAATTATTACGTGCACCAGGTACTACAGTACGCTGCGTTCCTTGTAAAATCTGCCAGCGTTCGTGCCGCAGGACCTGCCCGTTTCATATAGAGGTATGTATTATGTGTATCCTGTATGTATACTTTACCAATGTAGGACAAAAACAGCTTGCACTACCAGAAAATCACCTTGATAAAATCATCGCCGCAGGTAATCTGATCAGACCGGAATACAACAAACAACGTAGACCAACAAGCATTACTTTCTGCAAGAAATCCACCGACACGGAATTCCACGTCTGCGTTTCTGCATTCTAAATTAGCCGTATACAGTATTATATATTCTCTTCGAATCTTATTCCTCCAATATTTCTTTTTGAGGTGTGGTACGACTTCCCCGGAAATGGCGTCCATCTGGTCGTGTGTCTTCGTCTTACTTGCTGTTGTGGCTGCGGTTAACTGCGCCGTTATACCGAAGGACTGTTTTACGAGAAATGCTAACATCACGTTGGGATCCGGAAAAGTGATCCACGGATACAAGAACACCGACAACTGCAACTGCGAAGTAGCCAAGGAGAAAGCGCGAAAAATCCTCGGTAAAACTGCAACAATTGTGGTTGGCTAACACGTAAACATTTTTGCACCGGACTCAGAAATAAAAACGCAATTTACCTTAATATAATCTGCTAAATATGGTGAGTATTTAGGAATTTTTAATTAATACCAAACATAACCGGTGAAAAGTTATGAATTTCCAGGTTATTAATGTGCAAGTTGGCTTAACATAGCGGTCTACGAGAATCGGATCAAGATCGTTATCTTGCGTTGACGCTGTGTTAACCCAACTCTCACATTAATAACTTTGACAATTCATAAATTTTCATCGTTTATGTTTGATATAAATTAAAAAATTTGCTAAATACTCACCGTATGTACCAGATCATATTGACGTGAATCGTGTGTTTATTCCTGAGCCTGGTGTAAAATGTTTACTTGTAAGTTAGTCTTGAACAGTTTAGCTGGTACCGGTTACGTGTTTAACATCTTATTCCGTAAAATGTTTCCGACTGTTCGCAGAACATCAAATTTTCCCTGAAATAACAGACAGCTGAAGAACAAGCAAATTCTGACAAGCTGAACTGCTTAACTTTACTTCTGCCCTTTTACGTTTTTAAACTGTAAATTTTCCCTTGGTGAACTGTTTAACTGAACGTGTATACAACAACACAGAGGATGTTGATATTTTAAATCTGTGTTATTGCTTTTAGCAAGTGACTGGTATGTGCCACAGTGCGACGACAAGGGCCAGTTTAAACGAAAACAAGGCTTCTGGTCCGAAGCATGGTGCGTGGACGCAACTGGGACTCAGCAAACTGAGGGGGTTTTTGGTGGTGATATGTTAGCACTGCAGTGTTGAGACTTTGTTGTATCTTCGTTTAAGTGCTCTGCCATGCAAAACTCTCGCTAAAGTATAAAGCAGCCATAATGCTAAACACTGAAAAACGCTGTCTGTTGCATAACAAAAGTGAGTATTTTTATTATAAATCTGTCCGTAGACACAGTATGTAGACCTGCAGAACGTACTACGAGCCATGGAACTGGAAAGCGGCACTACAGTATAGCTGCCAGTGTTTTCGCCAACAGGTCATGTTGGCAGCTTATGGTTTTTTTGTGGCCGGTGTTACCTAACTTTGCTCGCCTTCTGGTTAAAATTCCTGTATATACGTTAACATACGCTCATGTTTGTTGAGGTGTACCTAACCCATGTCGATTTCAAACTTTTTGTGGTTATAAAACGAACAAAAAATAGCCTTTTTTTGTTCTGGATTAAAGCATGAGAACACAAGATACTTATGTAATTTCCCGTGGCTTTATGTCGTGTTATGTAAACAGACACATAGTGTTTTGGCGGTTTCAGCCGAAACCGGTAAACAGTAGGTGACGGCCGGTAACATTCGTAATCGCTCAACAAATTCCTTCCTAAGTACCGTTCGACAGCGTGTGATTTGAACGACAACAGACAGCATGATTCTGCGGATTATTTTCTCGTTTATCTTGGTCGTATTGGTAAGTAAATCTGCACACTGAGAATTCTCGTAAGATGATCAGATGTAGGTATTCGAGACTCAGAACCATATTATTTTCATATAAAGTACTTCCACGATATATTACAAAACGGGGACCGGCCGATAGAGAACCATTCCTACTGAGACCACAGTGGTTTAACGCTGATGAACGAGAAACAACCTCGCAGGCCGCAGTCCACGTCGTAATGCGTTTCCCCAGTGGGAGAGTTTTGTAACTGTCCACAGCAGAGCGGTGGGCAATGCTGATTGGGCAATCCACAAAAAAGGCTCATTGATCGAAGTCTTTAGATCACCCGCTCTACAACAGCCACACGTTACGATGACGCTCTGGATGACTACTACATTCGGCCGGGAATGAATCTTAATCCTTATCCCAGCCAGTCCCACGACAATCGCAACTATCCAGTGATTCGATATCCGAAGAAAGTAATCCACAATAAGCCCGATAAGTCGCGTTACGAGGACAGTCCAGGAGCTGGTGATGGACCGGAACGTTGGAAAGGTCGGCATATGTTCAACCCGAAAAGTTCTTGCGGCATTCATCCTACACCAACACACACGACAACGGTTACATCATACACATCGGCCACACCACCGTCTTGCACCACCATAAAAACGACAACGTTTCAAACGAAAGTTGTGGCGTACTGCGCGCAAACGACAGGAGTCAGCTACATTGGAACGTCAATCTCTGGAGAGCAACCGAAAGTAACAACGATCACTTCCACTACACCCTGCACTCCGGTTTCCATCCGGACTTCCACATGCCAGGAGGACATGGACGAGGATGAGGATGAGGACGAGGATGAGACAACGACAAGCTATCCTTGTTACACGAGTGTCATCGCTCGAACTGTTTACAAGAGCAAGACATGTACGGCTAACGTCCAACTGACCCGTTACATTGACGTAAAATTCAACGGGCAAATTGTAAACTCACTGACTTCCGAAATCGGTAACCGATATCAGGACATTGCCGTCACCGGTAGCTGTACTGTACCTTGCTAGTTAATTAACGTCTGTCCCGCGTCCGAAGTAGGTTTGTATCGAACTCTATCTGTCTGACAAGAAACCAATAACCAATGTTTTTTTGGAAGAAAATTGTATGGCTCCGCAGAAGCACCGTCTGAAGACTCTAATGCAAACTCTCACGGCACACTTTGTACGAGGTGCATTTGGAAAATAATGGGACATGCAATAATAATACATACAGTAAATAGTTACATCTGGATACAGAAACTTCCGTACAACTGCGCTTCTGTACTTGGCAGCTAAAACAGTAAAGGAAACCAGCGAGCAAAAGAAGCTCGTGGGCTGTCCGTAAACAGAGTAAACCTGCAGGATGTACTACGTCGAGCCAGGGAAATAGAACAGCCGCACTATAGCTACCAGTGCTTTCGTCAACAAACGAATCTAAGGGTTGCTGATGTTCACCGGCGGCTTGACGATTTTTTGTGGCCAGTGTTACCCAACTTTGCTTGCCTTGTTGTTACAATTCCGGCATATACATACGCTCATGTATCTGTTGAGAAGTACCTAACCCCGATTTCAAATACATAGATTTCAAACTTTTTGTAGTTATGAAACGAACAAAAAGTAGCCGTTTCGGCTTTTAACTGCCACTGATTTCGTTCTGGATCAGATCCCAGCATGATACTTACGTAATTTTTATGTAAAAGCGAGAGTACCAGTCTATAACGAAAGGAATAAAGTACTTCGACGACCATATTATAACTGGGACCGGCCTGTAGAAAACCTTTCCAACAGAGATCACGCATTGGTTTATTGTCCATGAACGAGAAACTATCATGCAGTTCGCAGTCCACGCTTCCCGAGTGGTAATGATTTGTAACAGACTGGCCCCAGTACTTCGGTGGTCGATGTGTATAATGCACGAAAAAAGGCTTTTTGATCGAAATCTTTAGGGCTCCCGTTCTACAGTAGCCACACGTTACGATGAAGCCTTGGATGACTATTACATTCGACCGGGAATGAATCTTAATCCTTATCCCAGCCAGTCCTATGAGAATCGCACTATCCAGTGATAAGATATCCTAAGAAAGTACTCCACAGTAAGCCCGACAAGTCACGTTACGAGGATAGTCCAGGTGCTGGTGATGGACCGGAAGGCTGGAAAGGTCGGCATATGTTCTACCCAAAAAGTTCTTGCGGCATTCATCCAACACCAACACACACGACAACGGTTACATCATACACATCGGCCACACCGTCGTCTTGTAGCACCATAAAAACGACAGCGTTGCAAACAAAAGTTGTGGCGTACTGCGCGCAGCGACGGGAGTAAGCTACATTGGAACGCAGTTTTTCGATCAAGTAAAACCGAAAGTTTCAACGATCACCGTCACTACACCCTGCACTCCGGTTTCCATCCGGACTTCTACATGCCAGGAGGACATAGACGAGAACGAGGATGAGACAACGACAAGCTATCCTTGTTACACAAGTGTCATCACTCGAACTGTTTATAAAAGCAGGACCTGTACGGCTAACGTCCAACTGACCCGTTACATTGACGTATCATACGATGCGCAAAGCTCACTGATTCCTAGTCTTGGTTACCGATATCCGGATACTGCCGTTACCGGCAGCTGTACTGTACCTTGTTAGTTAATGTCACCTGTGTCCGCAATAGGCTGGTATCGAACTCTATCTGTCGTGTACCAATAACCGATGCTTTTTGAAGAAAATTGTATGGCTCCGCACAGGCACCGTCTGAAGACTCTGAACTCTCAAGGTACACTTTGTACGAGGTGCATTTGCGAAGTAATTGGACATGCAATAATGATACTTGTAGAAGTACCTACAGTAAGCAGGCACATCCGGATACAGGAATTTTTGGTTTATCTGCCAGGTACAGCTGCGCCTCTGTACTTGGCAGAAAGAACAGTTTCTGTCACGCACACTTTAGGCACAAACATTTCTGCTACCAAAATATTGCTCCAGAGTCCAGATAGCTGTGATTTCGTAGATTTTACTGATATGTACAAGTCGTACATTTATGCGTAGATGACACATGGTGGGGTTTACTTGTAAACCGGGTGACTCATTGCTGTAAAACTGCGTCCCAGAACCCCTACCGCTTTAGGTACGTTGCTTAACATACGGAACTTGCATACGGGTCGGCAGAAATGTTTGTGCCTAAAGTGTACTAATGATTTTCGCTACGAAGTAGTGATTGACATCAAGCAAAATAAACCCACAACGTTAAGGAAGCTCCAATGCTCAACTTCGTAGCAAATATTGGTGAATGGTGATGTGAGGTGCGGTGATGGTGAGGTGAATGACACACAAGTTTGCACTACCACCCTTTGAGATGTATTCCCTGATCTATGTTAATACGCTGTAATGCTCCCAAAAAGATATAATAAAGAACTTTCCGTTCATATTCGCGTGGACTGATCCTTGCATTTATATACTGCATTTACATCCATACATTCATATTTTTTTCAGCAGTTGTAAATAAGGTTGTTTTTTCATTCGGGTCACTTTATTTCCAGTCTCACGATATTCTTTTTAGCTTGCACTTGTTAGCCGATCGTAAATGCAATGCCGTATTAATTTGCCAGTGAAACGCCCAGGGCGCCTAATTTTTTTAATTGCCTGTTCGCGGGAAGGTGGCTTTTGTTTAACTTTTACAATTTCAGCAGGAAAATAGGCCGTTAACAGACGCTCGATTACGTAAGGACATTCATTACGGGAGGCAATTATTTCAGAAATTACCGCATGTCGTTTATCAGCATTATATATACGTCAGTCACATTTCGGTACTGTGCGTGTATTCGAAACCCGAAACCACAATAAAACCTTCTCTGTGAGCAAAACTTTCATACATAACAATTAACATAACAGGAACAGTTTCATTATCATTAAAGTTTCGTAGGTTATGATATTTTAGCATTGACGAACTGCGGTCATTTTGTGCAGCTCCATGGCGAAAAGTCTTTGGTTTCCATTGAGGTCAAAGTCGTAGGATTCTGTATCCACTGCGAAAGCAAAAAGAACTCGTAAAGCGTTAACGTCCATCGTCCACGCATTTTGCCGCGTTGAGCGTAGCATATTTCCCGTAACTGTCGTTACAAAACTTCCAGTACGTGATCTAAATAAAAATGCGAACTTCTTACCCGAATAGCCTGAGTAGTGGTAACAATCCACACATCATCATACTGCATCACCGCATGCAGAGAATCCTGCAGTCCCTTAAGTCTGCCCCTCTGCAGAAACCACGTGGCATGCATAAAGATCCCAAAGGGTGCGCGGTTCGTCTTGTAATGCCGGTTAAAGTTCTTCATGATCAGATCGTGCGTTGCCACCCTGCTAGGCACCGTGGCTCGACTGCAGGTATCGATCATGGCACAAGCTACTCCCCACATGTCACTCTCCCACTGGACCATCGGCACCTCCCATAAACCGGGGTAGGATTTTCTTGGACAGGGTTCAATCAAGCAGTTGTGTGGCAGCGCGTAGTCCAAAGTATACGGCCACAGCGGGGGGTTACCACGACTGGTTACAATGGAGCTGTCATACAGGAAACCTGCGAACAAAAAAAGCTCGTGGGCTATTGATAGAATTTATAATTACGAACGTACGGTAGTGCCCGTACATCAATTAGTCCTCAAGCTAGCAAGTGGATAGTTCGCTGTACAAATTCCGCGGTTTAACAAGGCACAAGCGATGTTAAAACACTGAAGCCTACAAACATAATATACACGTCTCCAGGGTACTATACCTTTCTCAGCCAACATTTCAAACTGGAGATCACCTCCGACCTGTAGGAACGGCGCCCGCATACCCCTAACCTCTTCCAACGGCACACCGCCAAACTTGTTCAGATTCTCCTTCTGCCCGTAGATCTGCTTCTCCCAAAAGCGTCTCGTAGCGTTAGCCGGTGGTTCAATATGGTTGATAGAGTGAGAGGCCATCTCGTGTCCGTCCAGATACAGGCTTTTGACCAAGCCATATTTTGTCCAGTCATCACTGACGTAAAACGTTCCCCGGATGGGACATCCATTGGGATTGGTCCAGTTTTTCTCAAAGATTATTCGGTAGTCCTCGAAATTAGCCCCTGTCACTGCATCGTCAAACGTCAAAAGAATCATCTGTGGCGTCTCGTCAAGAGGTATGTTGCCGGGAATACGAGGACTCCCACAATGACAATTCGGAAGCTGACAGCCAGCAGGATCGCAAGGAAGAGCGAAGGGGCGTAGTTGGCGCTTCCTGGTTGGTCTGCGCACCGTAAGCGTCATATTTCCAACTGGTAGCGTTGCATTCAGTGTATTTGAAGACATTATTGGTTGGCCGGCGGAGCGTTGCGAGTTCATGGCTGGTGGAATCGTCCCGTTGGCAGTTATAGTCCGGCTCGTCATATTTCTAGCTTGTCCCGTTGCATTCACTGTATTCGGTGGGATTGGTTGGGTTGCGGAACGTTGCGCGTTCGTGATTGGTTGAATCGTCGCGTTGGCAGTTATCGTCGCGGCCGGCCCTGGACGCTTTTCCACCTTTGTCGCATTGGAGCTTGCATTGACAAACACGGTAGTATTGTTCAACGTTGTTTGCAGAATGATTTTATCAGTTTTTGGTTGCGCATCCAGAAACTTTTTGACGTTGATGTAGCCAAGAAATGGCGCCGATGGTCGCGTTGCATTGACCGAATTTAATGTGGCTGGCTGAGCGGCGGAGCGTTGCGCGTTCATGACTGGTTGATTCGTCCCGTTGACACTACTTATCGTCTGGTTCGTCGCAGACAGCCCTGGACGCTTTTCCAGTTTTGTCGCATTGGAGCCTGCACTGGCAACTGCGGCAGTATTGTTCAGTGCCGTTTGCAGAATAATTTTGTCGGTTTTCGGTTGCGCATCAAGAAACCTTTTAACGTTAATGTAGCCAAGAAATGGTGCCGATGGTGGTGACACATTACTCATGGCAGATCCGTTGAATGTCGTATGATGGATGGTCTCGTGATGCTGACCTTCCGGAATCGATGTCACATTCCTCATCGGCTCATTCTTAGTGAAAACAGTGGACGCATTATGCGAAATTAATGTGGTCGAATTAGCGATATTGATATTGGTGATAGATGGTTCATCGTCAAACGAAAAGAACTCGCCGTGAACGGTCTTAACGACTGCCGGCAATATCGATACAACCTAGAAGAAATTCAATGAAGCCAAACAAAATGTGCATACACATTAATTAAACAAACAAAACTAATTTAAACACACTTAATTTACAATTGATTAACAAACATTAGTTAAAATCAAGTTTTATTCCTTTAAAACTGGCACACACATAACGTTATATAATATTTCCTTTAGTACAGATACCCAGAAAACATAACTATAATTCCAGTCGCAGACATTTCGCACTTATTTCATTAATTTTATACCATGGTAGTTTGTAAAGATACAGTTTAGTTACGAAGATTTATTAAATAAACCGTGTGAGCCTTGCTGGTATTTAAATGATCTGCAATCGATAAGGTTTCACACGTTTATTAAAGATAATTATCCAGTATACTGCCGATGGTACAATTAAAAGGCGTATTACGCAACTGCCAGTTGCATATCTGGGGCAAGATGTATTTAGGCGGGTAAACTGACCGCATTGTGTAGACTTTCCCCTCGTTCCAACTGTATGCCGGAAATAAAATCTTTCTGCAAGATTATGGCAGTTAGTAAAAGTAGAACGTTAAACAATCCGCATGGTATCATTCTAAACGCCAAAACAATGGACGATCAAATCCCAATCCGGCAAAAAATACTACAAGGCATGCAGAAAAATAATATGATGGATTACCTTCGGATGTAGAAATCTAACTCAGATTGTTAAATATTGACAAATAATACCTATATCATATCAAGTTAGCAAGGATGCTGTACCGGAAATAACGGCGTAAAACTAAGGTGGGCCACGACGAAACGACAACTTTCCCACCGCAAAGACTTTCACTTTCTTAACAAATTACGCGTAATATACAGTACCTAAGAACAATCACCCGGAAATTGGCGAAAGTAGTGGTAAAGTAGGTTGTCCCACAGCCACGATGAGAAGATTGCCGCGTGCGCGTGCATGATCAATTTCGTACAGCTGGTTGATTTACGACGGTTATTGCACTCATTTCCGATGCAACAGGTACCAAACCAGATTTAACCAAGCCGGTAGGGTAACCGTTAACCCACACCAATGACCAGAATTCTTCGCTCAAAATTACTGATTTTTAATTGCTCTTCACCAGAGAATGTGCCACATGTCAGTATCCTGTTTTCTGAGTGAAAGACCCGGTCTCCCAAGGTTAATAATTCATTCCGTTCGAATCAGCTGTATTACTTGTTTTTTATTTCGACATGGGTGATTTATAATGACAATGCAGTGCCGGCCCTGTGGCATATTAGCAATTAGTGTAAAACCTAAAATTACCGCTCACCGAGACAGTAATTTAGCCCAGGAGAATTAAAGTTTAAAACGCGCTTACGCAAGGGAAGTAATTATCGTACGCATCGAGCTTGTCTGTTCGTTTGTCACAGCAGGGTAATTTGGAACTTCATGGTTCTCACAGGAAATGCCCGAACAACACGTGGTTCAATTCATGGAAAAGCTATACAGTTCAGAAACAGTTAGTTCTGTGCATAACTGGTTACGACAAAAGTAAACCTTACAAATCACAGAGTTACAATACATATATTGTTTGGTAAATACGAAGTACTGTACTGTTAATACGTGGTTCGTTGATAAAGAGAATCCTATAAAAACAAAGAAAAATTTAAATAAAACATCGACCTACGTCGGTAATGAACTGAATAATATTATACGACAGTATAGCTACTTATATAGTACATAATGAATTCGCATAGTAAATAGTAAAATTCAACAGCAAATGGAAACAAATCTGGGTAACGGATAACGATTAATACGCTGCATCAGTGCTCCGATTTCTGATCATAAATAATTAGCGCTACATTTACAGTTTACCATAGGTAGGTACATTACATATCGAAGGGTCAGATCAACTGATGAATGTAGACTACAACCAGCTGCGCTTCGTACGTACCATCGTCTTGTGCTTTAGTATGGTAGTTAGAACTCGGACATCGATGCCCTTATTATTAATGAAAATCATTAGGAAACACGAGTGCAAGAAGGTCAAGTTAAAAGCCGTACTTTCGACAGCAAAGCCTGGCTCCTTCTCAGGCTGGATTTTCTCGCGACACGGGCATGACCTATAAAATACGCTAGCATTGTTCCTCAGCCGGACAGATCATGCATGACCTTCAAACTTCGATTGTATGTTTGCTGTAAGACGTTTAGAACAGACGTAGGTAAGTTATTATGCTACTACAATTGCCTTAGTGCGCAAATACAGGCCGGACCAGACTGCTTGTTCTGGCAGTCCGGCGTACAAAACTCAAAAGCCACAGAAAGCAATCAGTTTTCTTAGCCCGCCATTAGTTTTCAACGATAAATTTCTTTGGCAGACGCGCAGTCAGTGAGCTGATCAGCCCGGAGCCCACGTTTTTTCTGTTGTTTTGCATTTTTGTACATCTGAAGTTGTTCTCTGCGTATGCGATGAAAACCTTACCCGCATTATATTTCTCCCGCGGGAAACGCGAACGGCATGTAAACATCGCCAATACTGTCCTGGTCAATAAGGGAGATCGAGACAATGTGTGGTATCTGGGATACATCCAAGACGTCGACGGCGATAACGCGTTCGTGGATTTTGATTGTACCAGATTCCCGCCGTCTTGGATTCACATGCGGCACTTGTGGAGACACAAGCTTCTAACAACTTTCCGAAATGAGAATTTGTGCACAAACGATCAGTATTTCGCTCCGGCAGCGTCCTCACTTGCCAGGCAGTGCAGGCGTCAACTTCCACAAGTACACGCCGCCCTTCGGGACGAAGAAGATGGACCGTACGTATTCCGGCCAGTCGGATTACTGGCGTACACCTGGGTTAGAAATTTTGCTTTTAGCTACGTAAACGCTGGTTCCACAGAAGCCTCCCAACACGACCAGTATGAACTTGTGCACCGCTGGCAACTTGTTGAAGAGCTGCCGGTTGATCAGCCACCCTTGTATGTCACATCAAGGGAAAGATCTTTCGACAAGTATGTTGTCCATTCAAAAATGGTCAACCGGATCAATTCAATGGATGAATGCATAGTTCGCAAAATTACCAATGCAAGTTTTCGTCCATATTCATACGGTCGGTTGCTCCGAAATGACGTATATGAAGATCGAATGTATGCACGGATTGACAAGGAAAAAATGACATTTGTATTTCTGGAGATGATTCAACGGTCACCGGAGTCGAAACCGATCGTTTGGAATAGTGAATATCACCAGAAAATGTCTGCTGCGGTTATGCAATGCTTTAGACAGGAGTACGACACGAAGATTCCTAAGCCATTTTTTAAAGGTCATATTTCTTTAAAGCTATACCTTAACATAGTATATGATGACATGCAGAAAATTAATGGAACGTTAACGAAACAGCAGCATATAGTTAAGACAGTACGCTCGGTGTGTGCGTAGTTTGGAATATTTAATCTGTGAGACTTATGATCTGCTTTCTTCATATACGATGAATGCAGATTTTTCTATACTTTTACAGATGCATATCTGGCTAAATTCGTCATCTGCTTATAAGAAACGTAACCTATCCTGACCTTTTAGGAATTTGGGAATGTCTTTGGCGGTTTACTGCAGAAGAGAACTCCTTGCTACACCATCTCTCCTCAAACATTCTTCGAGAAATTTTCGTTTACATGGATGTACACTCACAGACTGTGTCACGACGGTAAGGCAAATGCATGTAACATGCTCACCGAGAGAATAATCATAGCATACTTAACTAAATCGACAGGACCGTACAGGCCTCTTTGAGTCCCTAAGAAATACA
Organism: Paramacrobiotus richtersi; assembly: GCA_034698045.1. Lineage (NCBI taxonomy): Eukaryota > Metazoa > Tardigrada > Eutardigrada > Parachela > Macrobiotidae > Paramacrobiotus > Paramacrobiotus richtersi. The sequence continues at coordinate 6,296 of JAQGAU010000793.1, read as the reverse complement.
GCCTTTATTGCGTCATGGTACCTATGAAAAGCGTCATTCAGGCGTGCCGGCCTGGTATTTACCCATGATTTTCATTTAAATTTAAAGTGGCGACAGTGGCAGGTCGGTGGTTATAAAAATACATTGACATACAGTAATTATTTCTTATACAGTATTGGGCTCGCTATTCCAGAAACAATGTCAGTGTCCCAACATAAAACCAATAAAAAAAACCCACGATAGTAAAAAAAAATAATATTAAGCAATAAGTAAAATAGTTTATTTCACCAGAAAAAGTTTCAGAAAAAGTTTCAAAGAAATTTTCTTAAGAGGCCTGTCGGTTCAGCTATGCTATGGAATAAGGCACAGCGAATACACAATAACCTATGGTAATTCTTAGCTATGACACAAACAAATGCAAAGTTTTAACCGATTCCAGGAATTGGTTCTTAGTTTCGCACAATACAGCTGGCATCGGTACCAACACCTGTATCAAGCGATAACACTGTTAGGTTTTAGTAACTACGTATTTTCTTACAATTAGCTAAATTGGTCGCATATTTGTCGTTAATTTGGAAAGCGGGTGTGAAAAATTGATATGATTATAAGAGGGTACATACACTGCGCCATAACATTAATGTCGACGTGAGCGCGCGTAATGAAAATTTAGGATAGTGGTTAATTGCAACAATTTACATACAGTGCGCATGCATGCTAGTACTACCGTAGTATAGACAGCATACAAAATGATTGCAACATTTCATTATTATTATTATGCCACACAATTATGCCCCAGCCACGGAATATGTGTTTACTGATTGCAGAGTCTGCTCATCCTGGGACGTGGCAATGAAATACTTTTCGAGCTCCCTAATCACAATTGATTTCCATAATCTGCGCCGGAAAACATCATCAAACCAATACCATGCGGCCTACGACACTGTATTCTTGCTACACCACCAAGTCAACTCCAAAACGAGGGCTCTCTCTTTGGTCAATCTTGAGAAAGATGATATTCATTTTCGAATCCATCTGGTGCAGAGTGAAATCCGGCGCAAAAATATTGTACTGATGGCCATCTCAGTCAAGAACTGCCGAGTCACTGGCGATCTTGGCCGTGAAAGACTGGACTTTGAAAGAAGGGAATGGGACTGCGGGTCTGCAAAACATCAAACTGTGTATCTGTCTATTTTGCTTCCTGTGTGTCGGCGATTAGTACTATCCAATCACGTTATAGACGGCCCATTCAGACACTGCTCGAATGTCAGCTTCGTGATTCCGAAGATGACCTTTGATCACAGCACCATGAGCTGTTCCACGCGAGCCGATTTCGTTGAAGTTAGGCGGCGCTTTTTAGTATGTTTGGAACCGTTTTTGCCGCCTGTGGAGCAGTGCGTGCAAGACACTTTCAGACAACTGCATGCAGAATGGGCCACATCGCGGCATTATCCGAATTATGACTGGCTTTGCTTGAAAAGCATGCTGCGAATGTGAGTACTCTGCTTTTCTCTAATGTTTTTGCTCATAATTCGGACTGAAAAATCCACACTGGTTGTTGCAGACACGCAGTTACGGAAATGGCAGCATCGGATAGTTTTTGGGAGGACCTTGATCTGCGGAACTTTGATGACCTGCCAATCAGCAAGCTGTCGTGGCAGCCAATTTCCTACATGAGTATCTGTTATGTGGTTCTAAGCCGGCTCGATTGTGGTATTGCATTGTTTTGGAAGCTGCTTCGCATTTTTCTCGTTGCAGCTTTAGCTTTTGTGATGTTCATGCTTTTTTTACACAGATGTGTCATATTTTAATCGCAGATTAATGGATTTCGTTATGTACAGTACGTACATGTATGTGAGGAATGGCATGTGTGAAAGTCTATGATGTGTGCTGAAGTTGGCCTGTACTGTCATAGTGTTTTCGACCAGATTTCCGGAAAGTTGCAAACCATTCCATAATGAATACTTCGAAAATATAATTCCGAAATAAAAGAAGTAAAATACTGCACTGCAACACAAAGAAAATATTTACTACTAGGGAAGTGCACTCGGTCGTCGCGGGCACTGAAAGACCGAAGCGAAGGAAAGCAGTTGATGATGATGATGATGATGATTTATTTGTTTTAAGGTCCAACACAACCGTGTGGCACGCTCTGGCGTCAGACCACTTACCAGTAACAACAACGCCGCAAAAACGCAGCAAAAACGTATTATCTGGTCGCTAAAATACTAACAAAAACTGAGGTCAGATATCGTCAGCAAAATACTTCTCATATTGCGGGCATAACAAGTGTTGTTCTTCAAGTAACGTTTCACAAAACTCTCAATTTCGTCAGTCTGCATGATCGACGTCGGATTCCACGCTGACGCGCAAAAATCCCGTACCGGCTGGACTGTTGACTGGAACATTTTCATTCTGGCGGCTTTGAAACCTGGCGGAAACATCGCATTGATGTACCTTTGTCTCCCTTTACATTTCGTCAGGACGGCATTGCACTGCTTTCTCCCAGTTCAGACCTTCGTCCATAATTACGCCGAGATACAGTCTTATCATACCAGTTTGGGACAACCTGCTTGCGACCGCCCCATGCGGCACAACTTCCAGCAAGAGAACTCGGTGAAGTTTTCACCGATTGCCAGTTTCATTCTGCATCTTTTGCGCCATACTGTAGATGCGAAAATTCTGAGCTTACGCCGAATTTTGGCACTATTTATTGCAAGGACCTCCAGGGTTGAAAAACAATCAGACCCTTGGGTTACCGTGTCTCGATTCCTATTCAAAAATTCGTAAAAAATTCCGTAGTGATTTTATTGTCATGTAGCGGTGTTAGCATTGTAATGTAACCATTTCTCTATCTGACAATACCAAAAAAGTGACCTTTTGAAATATCGGCCTCTTGTTTGGGCGTGGCCAGCGCAGGTATAGATCATTCACTGCTAAGCATCGTGTGACCTCTCGTCCCGTGGCAGCATTGCATTATTCGGGACCGACTTTGACACAGGATCACTTCAGGGGATCTGTTCTACTATCTCTGCTTCAAAGATGAGACGGTGCAAGAGAACCTGGCCCGAAAGCGGACTCTGATCGTGTGAGATCCATGACGTGATTCACAGCTTGCTGTGAAAAACGATCGTAAATCAAACCGCACCTCCTGTAGTGCTGAGGGAATAAAGTTCTTTTCTAGCCTTGCAAACCAGTTCTTTAACATGCCCTTCAATAAAATAACTACTTTCGGACACCTTGAAATTATTCCCGGAAATGTACGGGCGCTTTTCAGGTGCCAGTTTTCAGCATAGACGTCTATGGGAGGTGACGCTGCACGGCTCCCAGCTGGGTTTCTAAGCAGGGAAATGTAATCTACTGAACCACAAATAATCGACCTGGTTGTGCTTTGCTAGGTAATGCTGCTGGCGGCATCAGGTGCTTCCTGTGCGAATCTCTGCACAACCATTTATACTAGTTCTAGAACCAGACCCGCCTTGTTCGTGTTTGGAACGTCTTCTACGGGAATCCTTCAAGAATACCTTAACCAAAAGCTTTTTGTTAGACGCGGGACAAAAAACTGAGCAGGAAAAATGCTAAAATAGGGCTCTGAAAGTAAGCGCGGGTGAACGCGCCGTCGCAAAGTGCTGTTGTCCCAGAGCGGCGTGATAAGACTGTATTTCACATGGATCACTGCTGCAACCGTATGTCCACCAATCTGGTAACTTTATCCACTATTCCCTCGTCCCAGATGAAGAAAGGAGCATTTTTCCGGGTTTAATGGCAGTTTTTTCCGTTCGGTCCACTCTTCAAATGTGCTCAGTTCCTGCTGGAAAATCGTGCGGTAGGCCGCACTTCGAATTATTCGAAAAGCCATTATGTCGTCAGCGAAAGTGTACACGTGGGTTTCCCTAGAAAAACAGCTGTTAACGTCATCGGTGTAACATGTGAACAGGAAAGGACCAAGTACCGAGCCCTGAGACACTCCACTAGTAACTGTAGACTCATGCGATGTGCAGTTATTGACAACTACAGACTGCTTGCGGCCGCGTAAGTAGTCTGCGATAATCATAATCAAATTAAATAAATCCACTGTCAAGTTTAAGGTCGTGCAGACAACACAATAAAATCATATGGTCTACTCGATCAAACGCTTTTGAAAAGTCAAAAACATGATGTCCACTTCCCAGCCCTGACTGAGCGCCTCCTGCCGCCATTGTACAACCACAATCAGAAGCAGTTCGATCGACCTTCCGGTGCAGAAGCCAAACTGATGGTCTTGCAACCCTACGCCGCTGTTTAAAGACAACAACAACAACCAGAGAAAAACATACTCGAATATCTTTACTAGCAGAAACGTCTCTCTTCGTTTACCGTTGAAACAAGCGAGCGCGCGTAACGGTCACTCTACAAAAAAATTCTGCGCTTTTGCTATGCTGCAGCTAATTTTGAAAATGCAGTCAATTTAAAAAGTCGCAAATTGTTAAGCACCACCAAGACCACTTTGAAATGTTGATTCACAAACTTGGTCCATTATAACATCCACGATTGTCCTTTTGAGCAGGTTGCGCATATTTATTGTCCTCCGCAAGTTCTCATCTCTTACTTTTGGTGGATTTCTCTTTGAAACACTTTGACGTCTCTCTTAAATGTTCTGCGTGAATGGGCGAATTACCGGTTTCGCTAAGGTCTGCAGTAAACGCTAGCTTATCCAGTCAGATACGTAGGCATTCGTTTGACACGGTGTTTTGAACATCCGCTTCACCGATTAATACCGGGACATATGATGCTCTTCAAATTATTATCCAGAGCAATGTCACACATGGTTTCCATTAACGCGACCACTGCGGTAAACGTTAGTCAGCGAGCAAAAATACGATATCAGTTGCCGTTATGACGGTGGTCAGTGATCCGAATTTAATATAGCTGTTTCGCATCTGTCTAGCTTACGATCTACCCGTTAAGTACTGCCATGGCAGAGGAAGTTTGCGAACGTTAACCATATTTAAGTGCGGTACATGCGAAAACATACGGGCACGACAGAGGCTATCGTGACCAAATGCGATCCTTCCGTGATGAAGTGATACAAACACAACATTCTGTACATCGCTCAAAGAACGGTCGGAACCGAGACTAAATTTCTGAAGGTGTACCAATTTTCGTTGGAATTCGGTTATTAACTTTTGCTAATCTCCCTTGCTTACGTCCATCATGCCGTGCCGGCTGTATTTGCCACTGATTCAGACGAACATTGATGACGATCAGACCATAGAGTGTTGCGTCAAAATCGGTACTGATTATGTTGACATGCAGTATTTTAAAAACCGCCTGGATGTAACTCCAGTATTCAGGTCCATTCTGTGTCTCTATCAGTGCCGTACGTGTGGCTTCACCAGCCAAAACCTGGAGAAGACTCACATCCACGCGTATAAAACCCATGTCCTTGGTCAACTGTTAGCAGCTCATATCTTGGAAGAACTGGATGCAACATACCCAGATGAGCCGTATAATCCGCCGGTTTATGCCACCAACGGACACCCGCCGCAGATGGCCATGCGCAGCCGTCCATTCCTGGGACGTGGTGAAACTCGAGGGAAAGCCGAAGGCCGTGGTCGCGGCACGGCACGGCACGGCGCATTCACGGAAACCATGAACTTGTCCCGTAAAGCCTGGATTTCGGCCTTGCATAACATTTGCGTGTTTGAATGTTTGAGTGAGCCAGCTTGTACGACAGTGTAAAAAACAGGCGACGTTTCAGCGTTTGGTAAGGGTCAGCAAGTGCGTTATGTCAGTATACAATTCCTACTCAATTGTCACCGTTGTTCTAACACGTATCTAACACTGGATCTAAGTTAGACAGAGAAAAGATATGTATAAAAATCGTTATTTGGAGAAGCCGTGATTTTTTTAAAAGTTTATGCTGTGTACGTATAAGACAACAGCAGGTTAGAGTGTTATGAATGGGTAGCTCTTCATGAATCACGTGCACAATAGCAAACACCAATTTTAAAGACACTTGGATGTAGGCAATAGCGCAACATTACTCGGGGTACCGTAAACTAAAGCGCATCCTTCCATACATATATTTCTCGAATCAAGTTGCTTCATGAAAATCCATGTACTATAACCACTGAGTTTTAATTACTTCATAGCTAAAATTTGGGTAACGGTGTACTTGTGCCACCCCCTAGCGTACGATTTTACACCGCACGTTACGTTAAGCGTATCCACAATCGTCAGCGCCCGTCTGTGGGGCATGTCGGCACTGTCGCGCGCCTTCGGCCTGCGTTAGCTATGCATTTCTCCCTGCCGTCAGTATCCAGCGGGCCGGGCATGTG
>JAQGAU010000792.1:0-23865 GCA_034698045.1 Paramacrobiotus richtersi | reverse complement strand
CAAGTTTGTTACCGTGGCTGCCGCACGTGCTCGGCAAGTACACGTGGATTTTACGCACAAACACGGTCAACTTTGCACTTTGTTTGTACGTTACGCTCATGTTCTTGTTCGCCGTTTTGGTTATCGCAATTTCTATATTATAAATTGGGAAAACCAGTACATGTACCGGTACGGGCAAAATTTGAGAGGCAGCTGCAGTCTATGCGCCTGACTGGACCGGATGTATTCACTGTCAGTAACCCAGACCGTCGGTTAAGCTGGCCAATGGCCTCGGAATCAAAACAAAACAACCCTGGCGAATTTTTCATTCAGCTTGCAGTCTGCGTCCACAAAATTCCAGGCACCGTTATTTATGGTTTCCCGTGCTCCTGACAGTCGTTTCTTCGTTTTACGGTTTGCCAGTCATTTTAACTGTTGCCCATTGAGACACACAATTAAAAAGCAGAACCCTAAAAATGATGCGCCTTATTAATTTTATTTACGATGGCTTTGAATTCTCGGATTCAGAATCGAAGGTGGAAATTGAACGGCAGATTCCGGCGCAGTCTCACCGTGGTATTGATAACAATCGTCCTGCTCAGGTTAGAACGAGAGCAAAGTTGGATTACTGTACACTTTTTCGTAATACGACTAAATCATACTTCAAAACTAATAAGTACTGTAAAAGCAATTACGGGTTTAATTTTTTAGCTGATGGTTGAGTTACGGAAAATCGACCAGTATGAAAACCTGTTCAATCGCACAGCATTTGCTGCGACCGTACAGGGATCTCGTTTACTCAAACCACTTGTATGCTTCCGCGTTGTGACATAATCACTTCCGCTATATTACAGAAACCTAAACTTACAGGAATTCAGATGTACAGTGTTTATGTTGTAGCGAAACGTTCCATCTAGTCAACCCAGAATCAAACGTATCCCAAGGGTCAACGACATCCCGGATCTTCCCGACGACCAGCCCGAGCGCAATGCCCGTCTGCCATTCTGCACGAAAACGGTGAACTTTGTCAATGTGACCGACGTCGACGAGGCTAATGATGCTGGGGAGATCATCGTACAGACCGAGACCGGGGGCACCAACATCAACATTCTCCTGTCCCGTGACTTCCCGATCATTCCACAGCGGGGTGACCATTTGGTCCTGTCCCCTGGTGGCCATTTCCGTGAAGATCGGGTAAGGACGATCAACACTGTAAAAAACATCGCCAAGATTTTTTAGGATGCCATGTCAGAATTTTATCGTGTTTTGTTATCGTGTTTTACTTTTACAAGATTTTATATTTATTTTAGATTTCTCGAAAGTATTTTTTGACAGCTTCTACGTATTTTTTTTTGACGTTGAGTAGAAATTCTCTACATCTATATTTCTTCGTTGCATGTTCTCGTTTCGTGACTCAGACCGAAATTTCATCCGATTTTCTGGGTTCTAGTGATTTTTAATTTTTTTGTATGTATTTCGTGATTTCATGCATTCTGAAATTTTGTCATTTTTTCCCAAAGGTATTTGTGCCCAAGAAAGTCGACTACGCCCGGCTGAAAGATGACGTTTTCGTGCGCATTCTGCAGCACCATCGCACCCTCGCCGGGCAGGATTTCGTGTTGTTTGAGCAGGCCGTGTGCATTGCGGAGGCGGATATGCCGGAGAATGCGTCGCCACTGGCTGGGACACTGCATAAGATTAGTGCCGTGGAGAGCCGCCAGCCACGGGGTTATTCATGGCGGGCTTGGAAAGTGGAAAAGGTCACCGCCGAAGAAAGGTCACCTGCGTCAAGTGCCATTTGTCGCTGCGTTTCGTGGGTTAACGGTATATTTCTGCAGGGAACAGCTGCGAGAAATCGTGGTGCATGAGGAAGTGGATTTCGGCACAGTGGAGTACGGGTCGTCGGTCACCAAGAAAGTATCTATCAGGTGAAGATACTGCGACAATTTTCGAAATCGTTTTATGTCTTTAATGCGTGGCTTGAAAAGTTGACGATGACCTTGTAGATGAGATTTTAAGCGTAATTTTCACCTGATTATTTGCATGCAGAGTGTTCAAAATCTACTGACAGTTCAATAAATAATAAATTAAAAAACTTTTTTAAACCATTCTCTCAGTATTCATGTGCATAGTCCTTTGATAATCTATTAAGAAATTGAAATTAATTCTGCTGACCATTGTCCTTGAATAAAGAAAGGATTTCTCTTAATTTTGATACCATGATGACGATTTTCCCCTTTATAGCAACAACGCCGCCACCTCCCACAACCTGACCCGCATCGCCCTGTACGGCTGCCCCATCAGTCGTGTCCACCCGCTGCGCATCTCCGACCCCTACTTCACCACCGGCTCCCCATGTCTGGACTATCCCGCCATTGATTTCCATCCTTTCAAGATCCTCCACTTCCCGATTCCCATCGACAGCACCAGCCATGTGGACGTGAAACTGGCCGGTACCATTCCGGGGCAGTGGAAGTTTGTGTTGAAGTTGTTCTTTGGGAAGGTGACCCGGGTGTGTGTGTGTACGGCGGATGTGCGGAGCATGGATGGGATGGTGTGTACGGAGGTGGTGGCTGATCCGGAATTGCGTACGGCACAGGAGGCTGTGCGAAGGACGGCGCTGCGGGAGCAGGCTGATCGGTGTGGGAAGACGGGGGAAGCGCGGAACAAGAGGGGATTTGTGCGGGCGCCGGGACTGAAGGATTCGTACGTAAAAAATATTTTTTATACAGTTAGCTTTTTTTCGGACGTGCCGGCAGTAACTCAAAAATATTTTTTATATAAAAAAATAATTTTTTTTAAAACAATCTTTTTTTAAAAATATTTTTTTTTATTTAAATATTTTTCATATTGTTACCTTTTTTTCGGCAAGAACTCAAGAATGCAATACAAGATTTACGGTTAACGGTTGTTTTCATAAAAATTCATGAAGATATTTTTAACCTGGAATTAATTCTAACCCAAAAGAATTCAGGAAAATAGCATCCTTTGGAATTTGGATGAATTTTGGGGGTAAAATCAGTTGTAGAAAAACAGAATTTGAACGTTTTGATATGGAATCAAAAAAACCACAATTCAAATTCAAGATTTTACGATAATATGTTGCATGATTATTTGTTTGTTCTAGGCTGAAAGACGAGGACAGCATTCTCAAGATCGATGCGTTTCGCACGGCGTATGAAATGCCTCGAAAGCTGAAGGATTTGCTGGTCACTTTGCCTCAGGCGGAAACATTGTCTGAAACATTTCCGGTCCTGGCGGAGGCGTTGAATTACGACAATTACACAGCAAAAATGCATTTGCTGCTTCATTTGGAAGAGTTTGAGGAGGAACTGGGGATGCATCGTTTCGATACACTTTCGGTAAATGAAGTGGAACCACACTGGATAGTATTAATATTTGAGTGTGAAAGATATTTTTCAGAGAATCCGTAGTCAAAAATTGTAAGAGTCCATAAATATAAAGATAATTTCGTTGTTTGAACACTTTTTGATTAAATTTTCCTAAATATACATAAATTCAAGTAATTTTTGCTGTTTGTTTTACAGGATGAACTGGAGCGCGTAGAGGGATACAACGGGAATATCTACAAGTTGAAGGTCAGCGAACTAACGGAAAATCGTCCATCCTTAATGTCGGGCGACTTTGTGGTGGTCAACAGCGTTAACGATGAAGAAGCTCCGGCTCATGAGGGCAGAATCTATGAAGTACGTTGCCGTTCAGTATACAGAGTTTTATACTTACGCGGAGTGTTTGTTTTATGCTCATGGTATTACCTTGAAGGTGGAACAGACCGCGGTGCTAATCAAATTCAATCCATCGTTCAAAAATGTCTTTACGGAAAAGAAGCTGCTGGATTTTGCGTTTGTGATTAACCGGAGTACTTATCGTCGCCTGCATGTACGAACAACTGTTTTAATACTTAATAAAATATATAAGTTTATAAATCTAAAAATTTATAATGGCTAAGCTTCAACGGGACAATTAAATTCGAGATGGTTCTGATTTTGTGTTTACGTTTGTACTGAATTCCATTCAATTTTTATGGATGTTTTATTAGTGTTGAATTTATTTTAGCTTTTGTGTTGACGAATTTTTTTGTTGCATTTATACTCATGTTATTTTTTCAGAATACTCTGGAGATATCAAAGAAATCTCTGAGTCAGCGGTTTTTGTTTCCCACCCTGGCTAACCGGGATACTTGTGTGGAACGCATCAAGGAACGTTTGGACGGTATGGTCTTTGTGTTAAACTGGACAGTTGGCGTTACATGATATAATTCGAAATTTTAGGAGCTCAGCCGATGGTGTGGGTGAATCAGGAGTTGAACGAACTGCAGAAAAAGGCCGTGCAGATGGTTACCGCTGGATTGTGTGGACCTTTGGCTCATGTTATCTTTGGACCACCAGGTAATGTATCGTTGACGATCGGTAGAAAACCGGCATTTCAAAATTATTAGCTTTGGTCAGATTGACTTTGTTCCTGCCCATCAGCTTGCAGTTTTTAGAAAGTCATCACTGTTGTTGCTCAAAGCTAAAGACCAGGCCACAATATTCATTTGAAAATAAACAAATTTCTGATTTTGTTGGAGACGATAATAAAAAGTAATCAATTAATCGACTCACCCGAACAAAACTGATTCAGTTTTTATTTCGTGTAATTATGGTTTTCGTATCTTTCACGGTAAAGGTCACGGGAGAGTTTTTTTGCCTTTGAAATTGATTTTCATCCGTTGCTGCAGATTTGCATCTCTCGGTTAACATTTGTCTTTTCTAGTTTTTGTACGTTTTACGTCAGGGTTACTTGTTTCACGATTTTAACGGGAATTTACCATAATGCCAAAATGAGTCAGTCAGTATGTACGTCCAGAGAGATACAGAATTTGGAAAAAATAAATACCGCAGAAATACTGATTTCGGGATTTGTATTGACTGTGACCGTCCATTCTCAGGCACGGGCAAAACCCTAACCATGGTAGAGATCATCCTCCAAATCTACCACCGCCACCCCGACGCCGTCATCCTAGCCTGCGCCCCCAGCAACTCGGGCACGGATCTCCTCGGACAGCGCATCATCCAATCCGGTCGCCTGCCCCCCACCGCTCTCCGCCGCATCCTGGGCTACTCCCGCAAAGTCGACTCGGTCCCAGCGGAACTGGCGCCCTGTGTCCAGATCGGCTGGGAGCACCCGGTGACCGCGCAGCACCGCCTGATCCTGACCACCTGCCAGATGGCCACCATGTTCGCCGAGTATCCGCGTTCCTTTACCCATGTGTTGATTGATGAGGCGGGGTTTGCGACGGAGCCGGAACTCTTGGCGCCCTTGTCGACGGCGGTCGGGGGGCCCAGTATGGGCTCGGGGGTCAAGGTGGTGTTGGCGGGGGATCCGCTGCAACTGGGCCCGGTGGTGATGTCGCCGTATGCGAAGCATGCGGGATTGGAGGTTTGTGTGTGGGATTTTGTTCATATTTCACTGTTTTCTGTCGGATTTCTGCTATGGCTTATTTCGTATTTTTTGGTCTTCATTGGAAACTTCAGTTAATTCCTGTCGCTGTGTTTTTTTCTTTTTACACTGATTTTTATTTTAATTAATTTGTTTTTATTTTAATCGTGGTGATTTTCATGGAGGAAAGTGGTGGAAAGGTTTGGTGGTTCGATTGTTTCAGAAATCGCTTTTGGCTCGTTTGTTGGAACTTCCCGCTTACTCCGAAGGGGACGGCGATGGCGGTGACTTTTGTCCGTATCTGGTCAGCAAACTGGACGTGAGCTATCGCTCTGTGGAATCCCTACTGAAAATTCCATCCCGGCTGTTTTATAATGCGGAACTAAGCACGGCAGTCGCCGACGATAGGTCAGCCAACCAGTGTATCCGAAAAACTTTAGAAGCCATTTGCTGTAACAATAATCTTAAAATACAATAACAATGAAAACTATTGGAATAAAAATGTTCATATATGTTTAAAATAAAAATATCCGCATAAATATATTACAAAAAAATGGAAATATAAATCATAAAATCTTCCAAATTTTTTTTATGAGTGAGGAGTAATTTGCAGAATAACTCTACAAATTTTTGCGTGTTGTTATGACAAATGACATTAGTCGCCGGAAATGACAGCGGTTGTTTTTGTACCGTAGTAACGTTTTTGGACCACGACTGAACATCTCTCCCTTGACCTTTTGGCCGGTGAAATCCGCCGAAATGCGCGAGAGCCGCAGTCCATCCGTGTACAACCCAGGGCAGATTACTGTGGTGCTGAAATTGTTCCGGCATTTGCTCAACGTCAAGATGGCGGTGGAGAATATCGGGATTATTACTCCTTATCGACTGCAGGTTGGTACATCTGCATGATTCATTTTTCATGTATTTTGTTGTTTGCGATCACCGTATGCTACAATTAGTGTCTATTTCGTTACTGGCATTAATTTCATAATTCTTATCCTAATTTTTATTTATTTATTTATCCTAATTTTTATCCTATTTTTATCCTATTTTATCACATATTTCATCTTTTATATTTTATATATATAAAATTTTATATTTTTTTTTTATATTTCATATTTTTTTACATATTTTATCACATTTTTATCATATTTTATCATCTTTTCTTATTCGAAGGCGGAGCATATCCGACGCATTTTCACTGAACACTCCTTGCCCTTGCCGAAAATCGGAACGGTGGATGAATTTCAAGGACAGGAACGAGATGCTATCATTTTTAGTACCGTCCGCTCGTGCCACTGCGATCCCGACCAGACGGACATTTCACTGCGCGCCGCGCTGGGATTTGTGGCGTGCCCCAAGCGTATCAATGTGGCGCTGACCCGGGCCCGTTTTGTCATGATGATTGTGGGGGATCCGTATGTCTTGGCGATGGTAAGTACCGTAAACTGCTTTGAAGGTCGTTAGTCGCTTTGAACGGCGGACAGTGTCCAGTTTTCCAGTTTTACCTTTTTGGAATTACATTGGAGTTTTTTTAGCTAGATCGGGTTTATACGGATTAATTCGTTGACTGCTGTATTCAGCCGGTTTTCTTAACTATCATACGGAAATTTTTATACAAGTCGAAAACAGGATTATTGCTGGCCCCGATTTCCCCCGAAACAGGAAATGTTGGTAACCGAAGAGTTATGCGATTTTGTATCCAAGTTCACAAACATTATTCCAACATTCGTAACATTATAAAATGACTGGTAATTCGCTAGAGTAGAAGCTCCGTACTTATGCAGAATGCAGAGCGTATGCAACAGGCGCTGGGCCGTTTCTTAGCGGTGAAGAAGAACTAAGCATACTGAACGAAATATCCTTCACCATGCCTGCTTTCATTTAGGCTGATTATTGTCGTCATACAAATTTATTTAGGTTGTTAATTTGTTGTGCTTTTTACCAGTCACATTAAAAATTTTCCCAGCGGTTTCTTGATTGCGGATGCTCTACGAAACATGTGTATGCCTGTACTGTAGTGATGATGACCTTTGACTGAGAATAACAAAAATCCTACTTGAACCAAATCTGTATTTTTTGTATTGACAGGAGGAACACTGGCGTCGCATTCTCCGCTACTGTGTGGCCAAAGACTGCTACCAACACGATGCACTGAACGATCAGCCCTTCCCACCGCCCTCCTGCGTCACCCACAAGTCCGGACGAACTGTTTCCCGCGAAGTGCCATCCGATTACGGCACGGGCGAGAGTAACGCCTCCAGTGATGAACCCGTCCAGTGAAAAACGCTTCTGTTTTATTCACGTTTTTGTGTATAATTTTAATATTTTTTTTCGTTTAGTTTTTGGGATCCAGGGTTTTTTTGGCAATGATTTTATAAGCTTTATTTTTTTGTATATTCCAGACAGACCACAAGTATATTAGAGTTTTATACATGAAACGTTTCGTTTTTTCTATCACTTTTTTTATGAATATTGTGAAGCCCGTATTTTTGTTTGAAGAACTGTTTCAATCTGGATGTTCTGCACGGTTTTTCTCATTTTTTTAATGGCCGATCTTTTGTGATTTTCGGTTTTTTTCTCAGGTATTCGATGCACCGAGTGAATGAATTACTATTAAATTTAATTTATACGCTTTTGTTCAAAACACGTTCCACGACAAAATCACATCAACTCACAGATAAAACCAAGGATATAAAACGAAGACTATCACGAGTTCACAACACAAACGACTGCGTCGGGCGGTTGGCTGGGTTTTGTCGCCGAATGCTTTTGGCGTCCGTTGATATTCCGTGTCGCCGTGAAATAGCGTTCCCGGAAGGTGTTGGTGTAAATATCCATGGCAAATGTGACTCGGTGCTCTGGACTCTGTTATATACAAAATAAATCAGATAAATATGAAAAAATATCATAAAAAATACCCCTACAGTTAAAATAAATTCAACAATAAAAATATGCAGCAAAATCAGAATACAAAGATAGACAGAAAACAATTTCGATTAAATACTGAATTAAAAATGAAGGTACAGAGAAATACTGGATTAACGTTAAAAATCCAGAAAATTTAAAAGGAACACAAAAAATAAAAAAAGCGAGACACAGAAATCTGAATTTCACTGCAAAACGAATATCTATAAATCCAGAAAATCGACGAGAGATACGTAAAAAATGCGCCGAAGAAAAATGCGAAAATTACCCAAGCTTTGGTTTTTTCCATGGTGATCAGTCGCCGACTGGTCATTCCGGCCAATGGCTGCTCGCTGTTGCTAATAATCTCCAGACAATCATGCCGTGGAACAGCTGTCTCATTGTATCTAAAAAAGCATTTTAATCAAAATTTAGGGTACCACTATAGGCACCCCCATACACCCCCTTTTACTAAAGGCACCCCCTTTGCACCCCGAATCACTATAGGCACCCCTTTAAATTAAGAATAATTACAACATGCATCGCTGTTGCAATACTTACCGGTATTGTCGTAATGAAATCATGGCATTTGCGAACATCTACAGCTAATCGTATTGAGCGTGTTCCCACAATACTGTTATTATAATTATGATACCGGCTACTTTGCTACTACTACTACTACTTTGCTTTGCACTATGGTAGCTGGAAACGACTTCCAGATCGTTCTGATCGTCTCCTGTCTTAAGCGATTCGAAACGAGCGAAGATATATGCAAGCTTCGAAGAGTTCGATGTCAACTCGAAGCGCTTCCAGAAAGAGACTAACCAACATTTATTGCATCCTTGCCAAAATGGCATCCAAATTCAATTTATTACACTCACACACAGCCGCAAAAATATATCCCCAACTTGATTGTGTACAACTTGATTGATGATATTACACAGCGCAATAAGTACGCGAAGCAGAATGGATGGCTATAAAATATGAACACAGCGGGCCTTTAATTAATTAATTCAAAAGGGGTGCCTATAGCAAACGGGGTGCGAAAAGGGGTGCCTATAGTAAACGGGGGTGAAAGGGGGTGCCTATAGCGATTTCCCAAAATTTAATCGGAGAAACTACGATTTTCGAGTGAAAACACCCTTTCTTACTCGTCTTTCAATGCGGGCAGCCAGTACACCAATCGGCCACCGATCCTCAAATGCTTGGCCGCGAAATTGATTAGCACCACAATCAGGTCATTCAGGTCGCATCGGCCCAGCAGGACACGTTCGTAACCATTACTATAAGCAGAACAACAACTGAGAATGAAATCAACACATAAAAACAAACATATCAACTGCGATAATACAAAACACGATAGGTATTTCAACAAAGAACAAAAATTATAAAAATAATATTAAATTACAATTTCACAAAATTGAAAAAACGTACAAAGAAACAAAACCCAACGAAAAAAAATCAGAACAGATTATGCAGGAAATAAATAAAATATTTAAAATCTACAAAAATAAAAATACCAATGAAAGGTTTACCGAATAAAAATAAAACAAAAATCAACAAAAAAAGTCCAGAAAAATTATGCTCAAAATATAAATAAGTCGTATTCAACAAAATTTAATTAAGAACTCAGAAAAAAATACTACAGCATATTTCCCACCTGCCGATGTTTTCTGGGGATTCTCGACCCTTTTTGGTTCGGGTGGTCGCTTCTCGGACTCCGTAGGGCGCTACGATAAGAACTGGATAAAACACATCGGAAACAAGCGGAAACGCTCACTTACGATCGGCTAGGACGGCGTCGAACTGTATGTCTTCCCGGAGCACATCCTTGGTGGCATCCGAGACCAAAACGTCCAGATAGTGCGACTGGAGATTATACTGCTTGAAGTTGGACTGTACACTCTCGTCCCGGTTCCGCCATGTGTTTTTCGCACGGGTGGATTTCCCTGCATTACGATACATCTTTTAAAAAATATGTGAATCGCCCAGTGCAAATAAACATCTAAAGTTAGGTATTCCCCACTAACCATCGAAATCGACTCGATTCTAGTGCAAAATGAAATCCTTTACCTATTTACGTATTTTTATACAAAAGGAATATCCTCCAGTTTTAGACGATGAACTCTGTCAAGTGTTACTGAAACATTTAGCGAAGAATACGCATTACAAGTGCCACAACTGTTAACAGCGGAGCGGACAAGTAATAGCGCCACATGAGCCATCACACTACGGTTTCCACCTAGTTACGAGTGCTGTGTTGACGGCCATTGTTATCATCCGTTAAGTTCGCATACCACATCAAGGATTCAAATTATCACTAACCAATTTCGAAAACTTTCTCTTTCAACGAAACTACATTCTACACTGCGTTTTGTGCAACATCTGGCATTTTTTTGCGATAAAAATCTGATGGATGCTATGGTCGTAACGGTAGTCAGTGAATCGTAGTGTAGTGGCTCTCAATGTCCCAAGCGTGTAGGATCTGACAGCGATAGTTGCGCAGATAGAATGTTCCGTAACATTATACAAACAGTTTCACACTTTTTACACACCTAACCATAACTCAGTTTTTTGTCAGTACATACTTTTGTTGTTGGCAGTTTTACACGGTAAACTGATAAGAAAAACATTTCCTTTTACTTATCGTTTTCTTCTCCATTTTTGCGGTACGCCTTTTCAGAGTAAATACCAAATGTTCTTGCCGTAGGAATGAAATAACACTAATACAAAACACCTAACCAACTAAATAACATTACTACATAACACTAATATTCCCAGGCGAACAAATACACAATCATACCTCGTCCATACAGCAGCGTCTGGTCAATATCCGCTCCCATGGTAAACCCGCCAAAATGCGCCGCCGCCACCAGCAGACTACCCGTCCCGACAAAGGGATCATAGACAATGGCGCCGGGATGAATTAGGGCCTGGTTGGCCATGATCATGGACAACAGCGGATCCATGCTGGTGGTACCGATAAAGTAGCGTTTATCCAGTCGGAACCGGTGGATGGCATCGCGGCCTCCATCGGCTATCTATGCAACCGTCAAAATGATTCCATAAGAAAACGGGAGAAAAGAACGGCCAAATGTAGACATTTATCGAGAAAAAAACCAAAATGTAACAGAATGATTTAGTTTCCATCAAGTACTTAGTACACCACCAATACAGGAAATATCATCGATGAAATGAGAGAAACATTCTATAAATATGGATGGAAAATAAATAAATATTCTATAAATTCAAAAAAACATTTTATAAATATGGATTTGAAAATAAATCAATATTCTACAAATTCAAAAAAACATTTTATAAATATGGATGGAAAATAAGGAAATATTCTAAAAAAAATTCTATAACAAAAATCCAAATGGAAAAATGGTATGGAAAAATAAAAAATAAATACAATATAAAGAAAGACAGATACAGCGAAGGATAAAACCAATAAAACGACGAAGAAATAAAAAATAAAAGGGGGAAAACCATTAAAATGATATTTCAACACATACCCATCTCCCGAAAAACACCTGCTCCAGAGGGAGCGTTCCACGATCGGGCACATCGTCCCCGCCGTAATCTTCGAGAAGATGGAAGCTATAATCGGGATTTTGTAGGTCGACTCGCCCTGTGAAGGGAAGGACGGATAACGCCTATTTAACATGAAAATCCGTTTGTTTTGCCATATTAATCCCAAATTTTCTGATTTTTTCTTACATCCACCCTTTCAAGAATCTTTTCCCAGGCAAGTTTCTGGCCGTAGGCGTGGATACGGATCCGAAAACTGCACTGCGGAGATGAATAGGGTGCCTACAACGGAAAAGATGGCATAACATCAACTGTTATAAATCACGTTAATCAAAAAGCCTAAAAAAGAAATCGAAAGAAATATTCCCAAAAAAATGTACGGAAAAGTCAGTTTGATTTTAATTTCTTAATTTATCATTCTTTCAAAACTGAATCTGAAATTTCTAATTAAATCAAGATAATTTTAAAATCAAGACCCATTTAAATTGTAATCAGTCTACATTTTTCTGAATTTAAATTTCCAAACTTAATTCAAATTTTCTGCGTTTTTTTGGAATTATATAAAAATTTAATTAATCCAAATTTGTACACAAACGACTCCGAAAGCTAAATTAAAAATCAAATTTCCCGATTTAAATTGAATTTAAATCCCCAAAAATATTTCAAAATGTCTGTATTTTAAAACAAAATTATCTACATCTTTAGTTAATTAATTTGTACCACAAACGGCTCGGGAAGTTCCGCGACAGCCTCCAGAAGATTTGAAAACGTTTTGGCTTGTATCCAACATTCGAAACACGAACTAAAACACAAACAGCTATAAAAACTTCACAAATAACCACGCATGGTTTACCAACCGGATTAGAACGGATCGCTGCGTCAGGGAGCGTGCATGCTGCTCATTCTCCAATGTCAGCACTAGAAAAGGACTCTACGAGTAAAACAATACGATTTATACCGCACAATCGCCGAAAAAAAACGAAAAAAATGAATTTCTTGGCTTACCTCTTCGTTTACCAGTTCGCTCTCGTTCAACGGGATGTGCAATAGTTTACATAATGACCGAAGCTCCTGTAACATACACGTATTGCTGGAAGACTAAATTTGTGATCTGTAAGTGGTCTGGTTGCAACAGACACTCGGAAAACCCGAAAAAGACATGCGCGATGAAAAGAGCGGTTCTTACAGGAAAACGGAACGCGGTGTGTTCTTGAGCAAAGTAGACGAGATATCGTTTCTTTCCCGCGTGTATCGTCGTCATTATGGAGCGAGAAAAAGGAGGAATGCGTTTCCGGATGGCTGGGAAGAAGGGAATGACTGAGGGAACAATAAATGTCGTGAGAATCCTGGACAAGCAGCGCATTTGACGTCTACGGCATGCTGTTGTCACAAGCCGCAGGAATCGCAGAAACAAACAGAACAAATCTAAAGAAAGAGGTGCAATCTGGTTTGCTAAACTCACTCCACTTGGATCAAAACCTGTTGACTGTTGACAATACAAGGATTTCCCAAAAACTAAAGAATCCGCAACTAAATAAAAACTAAAATTTCAGTTTCAGTTTTCAGGTTCAGATTTCTTGAAATTTATCGCTTGCAGTGCTTCCGGTTCAGCGACTTCGCTGGGCGGCTGTGGTAATGGCAGGGGTCCAAAAATGCCCGTGCGCCAATGCGCACCCACAACTCTGGCTGACCAACAAAAAATACGAAAATCCATTTATGATTTGCAGCCTTGCTGTTACTTTTCGAATTCGTGCTCCTTTAGTTTTCAAACAGTTCTGCGCCTCATTTTTCCACACGATCAGCACGATCCGTTACATAATCTCATATCTCACATCGTATATTCTCGAATCCAGACAATCCTTCGACAATGGCCCACCACGGGCGCGAACCCACCAGCACATCAGGTGGTCTGTTGGATGTCGACCATCCTCGTCCCCATGCTGGTAGTCAGAGTCACACGGATGACACGTTCCACCATCCCTCGGGGAATGCGTATGCCTTTGTCAAAGCCAAGAAGAAGAAGGAGAAGGGCTACCGTAGTGTGGGGATGGAGTCATCGGATGAGGACTACAACGATGCTGCTTGTATCATCAGTCCCTCGCAGGCCCATCCACGCCATCATTCCACTCCGACGCAGGGTGGGAGTGGGTCGGGCACGGCGCCTGGACCTGGCAGGTAAGGAAAAGCTGTAAAAAGTCTTCAATAAACGCTAGACGAAAAGACAGGGGATTCCCCTGCTTTTGGTCCCTTTGTGTTCTGCGACATTTAATTTGTTTTTTTATTTTTTCAAACATTGTATTAAGTTGAAATTTCTCTTGTTTCCAACCGTTAGATGTACCTAAGGTTGATTGTATTTTCTTAAAAAATTGCAGTATCTCGAGTAGAATCGTTTCAGAATGTACGGATCGTTTTAAATCTACGCTGCATTTTGTGAAACACCGTATTCCTGGACTCGTATTTTTAGTCATCCTTTAACTTGTATCGAATGTATCGTTATTAAAAACGTGCGGGTGTAGTATTGTTTTCATGGTGAAAATTATCCGTCGCTACTTTCGGTTTTATAAATCTGGTCCCATTAAAAATGAATTATTTTACGCACTTTTTGATAATTTCTCTCTAGCGCTGGATTTACATCGTACCAGTTCCCCATCGCTTCCCCCTCCGCCCCCGCCTCCGGGAGTAAAGGAACCAAGACCAAACCCGCATTCCGCCTGAAGAAAAAGAAATCCTTCAAGAACAAGGACATTCTGACACAAGATGAACCTTTTACGGACAGTGTGTTGCTGCAGAGCATGCAGAGCAAAAAGACCAGCAAACTGAAGTATAAGAGCAGTTTCTCCAGCAACACCAACCCCTTTGACGACCGGCCCTTTGCCGTGGCGCCCTTGGTTCCGGCCAGTGCCAAGAAGGCGGTGGCACCGTTGGCACAGACGCAGACAGCTGGTAAAGAAATCTTGCATATTTCGTACTATTTTCGTATTTTTCTGCACTTTTCTTGGTTATAACAGCTCAAGTTGTTTGTGCTACCGTTTCGTACGTTCCTGTTGTGTTTCTTATTGGCTTCAGATCTTTTTTTCAAGTCGGTAGCACCTTTCTGTTTGCGAACCTCGTGTTTTATATTTTTAATAATAGTTTTGTATTTATTTATTTTTTTGGTAATATTTGCCTGTTTTTAGTTTATTGTGTGTTTTCGTTTTTTCTCGTTCGATATTGATAATTTGTGTACGTTTTAATTTACTATAATTAATGTCGCAGATTCTGCGGTTTCCTTGTATTTATTTAACGTGCGTTATGGAAACAAAAATTGTATCATTTCGAGGTTGGTTTTTCAAACTATTGCTTTTACATTTTTTTATGAATTTACAGCAATAATAACTTGATTCATTTGCAGATGATTTAGACACGCAAATCTTCGGTATACCATTAAGCAAAGCCGTCCAGATTGATCGTTGCCCGGATGGATTACAGATTCCAGCGTTTTTCCGCGTCTGCGTCAACTACATCGAGGATAACGGTAGTTTAACACTATTATCACCCGCAAACGATGTCTCATGTGTTGAACGACGCAGGTTTGGATACGATGGGTATCTATCGCACTTCCGGCTCACAGACCCGCATCCAGGAGTTGAAGCAGCATTTTAATCGTGGGGATCGGGTGCGCTTGAACGATTACGACGTGGCCACCGTGGCCGATGTGATGAAGATCTATATTCGGGAATTACCGCAGAAACTCCTCCCGGAAGAGTTTCTACCCGATTTGGAGGATGCACTAGGTGAGTTTGTGAAACGTTTTGTTTTTTGCTGGTTTAAAATTAAAATTGGATCGATTTTACCAGTAAACTAGATAATGGCGTAATTTAGTAATAATCATTGGCGGAATAATAGAATAATATTATAAAACAATAGAATAGTATTAATAAATATTATAATAATATTATAAAATAATATTATAAAATAATATGATAATTGATTAACTAGAATAATTGGTGGATGATCGCCGTTTGCGCTAATTGGCTTCCCGTGTGAATGCATTGTGAAAGTAGAAATTCTGTAGTGTAGTGGCATGCGCATACAAATTAAGTACCAGTACATGATTTCGCATGGTGAAAATCTGTGTAACTCGTTTTGCGTGCTAAATATTTCGCTTCATACTTTTTCGCACTTTATACACATTTCGTCATATGTTGTACCAGTTTTATGATGAAAACTGAACGAAAAATGTCTTAAGAAAATGTGCGTTTCATATCTGGAAGGCAAATGTCGTAACTGTAGAATGCGTCACTGATCATCGTTCTATCGGTAATTTTTTCGGAATTTTCAATATTAATATTGTTGATTTAAAGGTGAATTAATTCAGTAAGTTATTCTGAATTATGGTGTAATAGTTGCATTGCTTTGCGTCTTACAGAAATTCCCGAAATAACTAAACGAATGGAAACTACCCATCGGATTCTGCTGCGTTTGGAGCCCTGTCGTCGGACGTTATTGGGCTGGATTTTCGTCCACATGTCGCACATTATGGAACACCAGGATGTCAACAAAATGAGCTTGAAGAATTTGGCGTTAGTACTGGAACCGACACTGCGCATCCAGAGCAACAAAGTGCTGAACTTCTTTCTCAATTATCCCACCGAAATCTTCCATGATATCAGCATTTCCAAGTGAGTTGGGATTAGAAAACGTTACTTGTATTAATTTGGAAATTTTCGTGAAGCTTATGTATTAACCCACGTGTGAGAGTTAGAAGTGCATTGAGAATCCAAATGAAACATTTATTTAATTTTATTGAGAATAACATGAAAAAAGAACGGATATTAGAATTTTTACCTTTTGCCTATTCCGTAGTGAAATGTTTTCGTAACGATAAATATGGATAAATATAAAAATATATTCTGAAAAAACCCCGAACGAAGTAAAATGATGAGACGAAAAATTTGACAAATTTTAGAAAAAAATCATAGATCTTAGTAAAATTAATGGCGTTATAGGAAATATTCAGAAAGAAATACAAATTATTTAAATAGCCGCCGGAATACAAATTAAAATTTATTTTTCGTTTAGAAAGAACCGCGAACGAACTAACGAAGCGAAAAATTTGACGAATTTTATAAAAAAAAGATAGATTTTAGTAAAATTGATAGCGTTATAGGAAATATTCTGAAAAACCCCGAACGAAGTAAAATGATGAAACGAATAATTTGGCAAATTTTGGAAAAAAATATAGATTTTAGAAAAATAAAAAAATGACGACGTTGCAGATTGAGTGCACCGGTCGCCGTCTCCGCCGCTAAACCATCCGGCAAAGCGAACAACACAGAGGAGACGTTGGCGCAGCTGCGGGACGAGCTGGTGAAGAAGGAGACGAGTCTCAACCAGATGCATCTGGAGATCAAGCAGGGCAAGGCCAGCAAGCGCAAAGAGGAGCAGTTGTGGGAGATTCAACGCCAAGTGACGCAACTGAAGCGGACAGTAAGGCTACTCCGGTTGTGGTGTTAGAAATTATTTATATCCGAATTGTTTGTGTTTTTGTGGTGAAATTGCGCTGTTTTAATTTGTTGCTGTGGTTCAAATATTACCATAACATTCAGATATTACCTAATTAATGAATAAATTAGGTAATATTTAATGAATAAATTAGGTAATATTTAATGAATAAATTATTTAAATATTCAAATATTACTTAATTTATTCATTAATTATTTAAATATTCAAATATTACCTTACCATAATATTTTTGTCATCTGTGTCTCAACCTTAAGAAGCTAACTGATAGTATACACGGTAATAGGATAACTTGATAAGGATAATTTGAAACATTTACCATAAAATGTGGGTTTGTTGTGGCAGAAGCATTAGCAGACACATGTCTGTGGCTGACTATAGCGAGCAGACATGTCGCGCTTCAAGCACCCGAATGACGATGTGTTGAGAATTTTTTTCATATATGTTGAATAAGTACATAATTACCACGTAAGTTGTTTTTTTTTGTCAAAAGAGTAACAAAAAAGTTTATATGGCTGCTGTATGTAACTTGCAGACAGAGTAACAGATGGGGTTTGCTTCCGCACTGTGCCATTACTCTACGAAATTTGATATTCATACAATATTTCTTGTCATGCGGGAGTTATGTTACGTCGACATAAAGAGT
Source organism: Paramacrobiotus richtersi (assembly GCA_034698045.1). Taxonomy (NCBI): domain Eukaryota; kingdom Metazoa; phylum Tardigrada; class Eutardigrada; order Parachela; family Macrobiotidae; genus Paramacrobiotus; species Paramacrobiotus richtersi. The sequence continues at coordinate 5,858 of JAQGAU010000792.1, read as the reverse complement.
GGAAAAATTGTCAAAAAATAAAGCGAATGTAAAGTATAATGCATAATGCAAGGAAACAACTATTTTGATACTGATGTAGTGAAATCTTTATTTGGCATTCTATTGTGATTAAATTCAAAATTCTTAAATGAATTCAAACATGTGAACTGGATTTAGATCAGGTTAACAGTTTAGATGAAAAAACACTGGCGGAGCGATTTATTAAAAAAAATATAGAATTCACTGCGTTTATTCATGTGTAGATCCGTACATTTGAGAAGATGACCACCGTCCCCCTGCAACCGGACGTGGTCCCTACCAGTGGCATCCTGATCCCCACCAAGGTGGCCGACGGGACCAAGTCCCCCATTTCCGGGAAGGCGGAACCGGAACCCGCGAAACGCGAAGATGTGCCGGTACACAACAGTGGCGGGGACGGACAGAACATCGTGGATGAAGCGGAGAAAAAGGCCAGTGTGGAGAAGCTGATGTATCTGATCAGTCTGCAGGAGGTGCTGTTGGGACACAATGCCGGGCTCCGGGAGCAGATTGTCCGGGAGAGTAACGCGGTCATTGGACTGTATGAGCAACTGCATGTGGTACAGGATGCGGGGATGCTCCAGGTGAGAAATCTTGTTAGAAATCTGTGCGTATTTTCAGTCAGGGTTCGGTTTTAATTTCCACTGCAAGTTCTCTTGATTTTATTCGTTAATTATTATTTAATTCGGTAAAACAAAATTAACATTAACGTCAGCTATAAAATTGAATATCCGGACATTTGCCTTGAAACTAGTGACCTTTTGGATTTTTGCTTATGGATCATATTTCTCTGACCTTTGAACCTGGTGCTGATAACAGTGATCAGTGATAATGGTTAATTTATTTTCATTTTAATAGGCTGGTAAAAAAACCATTCTTCTTTCTAAACCTCGGAAAATGTTTATTAGATTAGTGAATTAATTTGTATATTATTAATTTTGGTAAAATATACGTGTAAATTTGATGTCCACACTACAAACAGGATAAATTACGGTACTCAGTTCGTCCCTTTTGAAACAATAAGATTAATGGAGAAAAATAAAAATGTCTTTAGTACACTAGCCAAAATGAAGTTCCCACTACAAATCCACTCGAACTGAAATCTTCCCTTTGTTAGGCATCGCGGGATGAATCAACAGGTGCCGATCCTGCCTCTCTGGATCAAAAACAGGAACTGATCGAGTTGCTCGAGAAATATCACGGTTTAAAGGTACATTTCTTGTTTTTCGCTTTCTTACTTGTGCTGAAATTACAAATCGGTTTTTGGTATAGCGTAAGACCGGGGAATTGAAAGATGCAATCTGCTGTGAGACGAATGACTGGATGAACATTGTGGCGGAAACCAGTGCACTGCGGATGCAGCGTAATATGGCAGCGGTTTCTACATGAGTTGCTATAAATTATTTTTTTCTTATTTTTATCTGTGCGGTTTTCTTTATGCAACCGGTATATCGATAGTTGAATGGAGCTATTTTTTCCTGTGTTTTATTATCTTAAAAATGTCGGTCTACATGCTGTTGTTGGTAAACTGAATTCTGTGAATCCCATCTGATTGGTTGGCAGAATCGTACAGATTAAAGCGGTAAAGTAACCTCAAAATCCGATTGGCTGGCAGAATCGTATGATCTAAAGGCCCGCCTTTGTATCGTACGTGCCGGTATGTGGCCGCCGGTTGGTAGCTGATTCAGGAGTGCGTGACGGTATTTCAAGCATGTATGGAAATCTCCCAGTGTCGATAGATTATGATCAAGTTCGTCGTAATGGAAGCTGATAAATACAGTGAATATGCGCGCATGCCAGCTTGTACGTTACTCAGGAGGTGTGCCCATTGTACACTTAACCGCTAACTTCCTGCTGGGTCACTGTGAAATTGAAGACATTTTACGGCCTGTTTACAAGTTGGCTTAGCTGAGGATTGTTCATCACGCTTTCTCTGCCCTGATTCCGCCGTTTGTCGAGACATTTCTGAATAATTCGGAAGTTTTAGCAGTCCTTTGCGGTTTATAATCTTCCCGAGGTTTGTGAATGATATTAATACTTTATTTTTCTTAAATAAGTAATGTAATCCTTTTTTGGTGATTTCTCGTGTGATTTGGGATTTAAACCGAATTTAGTTTGAATTTAAACCTGCATAAATAATTCATGGGATGGTGAATTTGACGAATTTCTTACTGCGTCCAAGTTACAGAAAGTCATTATGCGCTTAAAATTGTGTTCAGTGTTTGGAATTATTGCAGATCATTCCGGTCAGCGGCCCGCATTACCTTGATCAACAATGACCTTGAAAGAGATCGTCGTCGTTATTCTGTCGTTTTTCCTGCCTCCCTTGGCCGGTCAGTGATTTCAGCGAACTGTAGAACTCGTATATTTATAAAAAATTTTTAATGCTTGTTTATTAAACAGTTTCTTACCAAAAAAACGTTGTTTTCCTGACTTGAATTTCCGTGTAATGTTAATGTATTTTGCAATGCGCCGTAAACGGACTTGGATATTTTTGCAAGAGCTCTTGATTTTGTAAATTTTTTCATATTCTGGATTTTGTTGTTTAGTGGCCATCCAGCAGGACGGCATTACCAAGGATTTCTGGATTAACCTGCTGCTGACCGTCTTGGCCTTTATTCCCGGTAAGCGTGGTGAATAATCAGTAGCACTCATAGCGATGACACTGCGCTGCAGGGAAATCGAGCTCATACGTCTTGTTAAAATTTACTCTTTTAACAGTAACTGATTCTTTGCGCACAGTTTTGTTTGACCAGTTTGTTGTCTGTTCACTTTTTTGAGTATTTATTGCACATAGTAAGTTGGAAACTGACTGTTTCATGTTGTACAGGTGTTATCCATGCGTTGTGGGTTATCTGTAAGACCGCCCCTTGATTGGATTACGGGAGACTGGGAGAGGATGGAGCGCACACAATCCGTGCCGTTCAACGTGGTCCGCACAGGCGCAGATTGAATGTTCCGTATTTTTGTAGACTAGTGTTCTTTTTATGTTTTTTTACCATGTTTTACGTCTTGATGGCACAGCGTCCAGTTCCCATTTTGTAACCAAAAATGTCGACGTTTCTGAATTCTGATCTGGGTTAGAATGAGCTGAAAACATCCAGAATGCTCTTGAATTCCGTTTGAATAAAAAATCGGCTGGATTTGGTATGAAATGGTCAAAGGAGTAGCATACTTTCACGGGTGGAATAATTATGAGAATTTTAGTAACATTTCATTAGCAGAAAGCTAAATCACCCGGTAATCGTGCTGGCACACACCCCCGCGGTGGCGACTTGTGTCGTGTTGTTTTGATCCGTATCGCTTTTCACGGCCGGAAACTGAACAAAATATTTCGACACTGCGTATTCATACAGATTCAAACTCACACAGTAAACCACATCACGGTAAGAAACAAACATATAAAAATTAATCATATATTTTCCCACGAAAAACCAGATAAATCAAACTGCCCTTGCACGTCAATGGACGATGCGGGTTTCGTAATCGTTCACATTATTAAGGTGTGACCCAAGCGGCCTGCCACAGACATGTCAATTTCGCATGGAATATGTCCGGAGGAGGCTACTGCATGTGCGCTGCAGACTTGCCGTTCCAAATTTCCAATTCGAAAAAGCGATTTGACTTTTGAGTGATAAAACCCGCATTTTAATCCGGTTTTCAACAGCTTTTCCTGTGGAATGCGTGGTTGACAATCTGCCAGGTCCTTTACGCCCTTGATTTATTGTGAATTTGTAATCGTTCTGTGGGATTATTATTACACAACAGCGAACAGGAGCGATCTGTTTGGGTAAGTAAATGCACTGACGTACATCTGGAGCAGATTTTACTGCGTAAACAGTTTTTGATTGGTTTTCCAATGACGTGGAAGTTAACTAGGTCTTCGCTTCCTCTGTTTGAAATTTTGCGTTTTTCGTGTGGAACTGAAATCTTTAAAGCTAAATCTTATTCATCAGAATTTTTGAAATTCACGATCGAGTTGACAGTGTTCGAAGAAATCTGAAGTACGTATCACTGTATGTCGTCGTTTTCTTAACAAACAGCGTAATCGAAATTCTGACATCTGTTTCCAATAAAACTGTGAAAGGTAGGAAATGTGAAAGAGCCGATGAACTTTTGCGGATAGTGGAATTCCCCGCTCAGCATACTCGATCAGCAGATGTTCGTTATCACGTGTAATTGCATTGTTAATTATATAATTTACAAATTTTGACGTCAGAAGAGTAGTACTCGTATTGATGATTATTACAGTACTCATTAATAATGCTAATTTAATTAATTACTAATTACGTTGTTAAACTAGTGGAATTGTGTTAAGTCAAATGGACATGAGTAGGTTGCTGTAGGTTATCGAAAATCGTTAAAAAGCATGGTTTTATGAACTTTTATCGAAACGAATGGATAAATGATCATAAATCATAAGAAGTTCTCTGTAGACTGGTTTAAATTAATCCGTTTAAACCAACAATAAAATCAGGATAGTTTATAAAAAAAATAAGAAACTGCGCAAGTTGAACGGAAAAAAGTGTAGTTTATTAATCATTTAATGTAATTATTTGTCATTGAATTCCTCTTTCCAGTTTACATACCATAATGTTTCGAAATTGTCTTCGGCTGACTAAAACAGATCCGGTTGATTATAAATTGGGTACAGTTAGTTTCCGTTTCTGAAGGTTCTTGCCAGACTGCATGGTCGAACGAATTAACAATGTATTATCTGTATCTACCATTAAACAGACCGAAACGCAGCGAACATGATTACATGAGCGAATTAGTCCCAAAATGTAGCATCTTGATTGTTGCAGACACGCTCCCTGAATTCCAGTCACATCCGGGGTGTGTTTCTATGGCACCCATTGTCCCTCTATGCCTCGGACTCGTCTAGACTCGGAGAGTGACACGGAACCCCTGTCCCATCACTTTCACGACATCCCCCTCCCCGATGTCATCATCTCCGACCACCACCCCTTGTTGCCCATGTCGGCCGTCTCTGAGCACTCGCCCCTCCTAGGCCACGACACGGACCTCTATCCCACTCATCCCCACTCCAAGATGGATTTGCACATTCCCCCACGGCGTCTGAACGAGAACTGCTTCCCCGAGGACCCCGAGTTCTCCAACGTGATCCGGGAGGTGGAGGCGGCCATTGAGAACGGGGTCCATCCGGATCGGGTGGCCCAGGGGAGTTCGGGGAGTTATTTTGTCAAGAACCCGGAAGGGCAGGTGTTGGGGATCTTCAAACCGAAGAATGAGGAACCCTACGGGAAGATGAACCCGAAATTTTTGAAGCTGGTGCAACGGTGTTGTTGTCCGTGCTGTTTTGGACGCGGGTGTCTGGTCCCGAATCAGGGGTATCTGTCCGAAGCGGGGGCCAGTTTGGTGGATGAGAAGCTGGGGCTGGATATTGTCCCCAAAACGAAAGTGGTCCATCTGGCCAGTCCGGCGTTCAACTACACCCGAGCGGAACGCGCCAAATCCCGGGCGAAACGCGACATTGTCGAGCACTTTCCCCGGATGGGGAAGAACTTTAAACGACTGGGACTGCCGTTGAAGAACGGGTCGTTGCAGCTGTTCGTCCACGGGTATAAGGACGCTGATTATTGGCTCCGTAAGTTCGAAACCGAGTCCATCCTCCCGGAGACGGCGGCCCGAGAGTTTCAGCTGCAGTTTGAACGGTTGGTGGTGTTGGATTACATTATCCGGAACACGGACCGCGGGAACGACAACTGGTTGATCTTTTTTGAGAATGCGGATGTGGAGCCCCCGAAGCTGGACGTGGACCTCCTGCAGACCGCCCCCGAGGGGGACACGACCGACTGGTCCATGGTGAAGCAGGCTAC
>JAQGAU010000791.1:0-23865 GCA_034698045.1 Paramacrobiotus richtersi | reverse complement strand
ACCCGTCACCACTCACAGGAATGCTAGTTTTGCTAAAGATTTCGTCCGGCTTGGCTTGAGATTCCGCCGGAGCTCGCCTTGCCTTACCTATTTCAGAGCACTCAGCATCCATTACAATTGTTATGCCCGCACTATTGTGACATTGCGGAACAGGACAAATGTGCACATTTTTGTTGAATACATAGAGGATCTTCACTTGAATTTCATTTCGCTTCGGTCGATCAATACTTCCAAACCACTTCGAACTCATTCATAAGCAACTATGACAGTCGCCGACATTCTGAACGACACAAACCCACGTGTTAACGTCTACATAGTGTTACGGAGCGGACAACGATTCATTGTCTCAGCAATTTGTGAAATTCGTACAAAACTGAAGTGAACGTAACGCTTTGTGAATTTAATCTTAAAAGAGCTGTCATATAAAAAAAATCATGATAGGATCCATGATAAGCCGTCCATGATACCATTCGTTGCAGGATCAGCCATTAAAGCTGGGGTCCCCCAAATATACATAAGCGTTACGCAGACTCTTATAGCAGTCACTTGTCGGCGCCGGAACAACTGGGCAGTTATCTACACCAGCCAACAAACGCGGCTTTCTTCAGCATATCAGTGCTCACACAGTACGGTCCCAGGATCCGATTGACGGCATCATTCATAGCACTAACAGTGCTGGATGATACCAGGTTGATTGGCTGGCGTGTGTCGATATAAACATCCGGATCGCCACAGATTCCGCTGATCACATCATATGAGTCGCATTCGTAATACACGATATAATTGTCGTGATCCGTTGATAATACCAGCGTTGTATCGATTCCTGCATAAGAAACATTGTTCGCACAGAAACACTACCAATAGGGACCTTTAGATTGCCTACGGGTAGAACTACGTCCACTATCAAACTACGCCGTAGTTGTTGCTGTACGTTCTGGTTTTGTAAATGCTTTAGGTAGGCGACGTGTGCGGGATGTAACCTACGTTACAGTCACAAAAATGGCGACATCATAGTAATTTGCTAATTTCGCTATAATACAGCACCATGCTACTCTATATGTAAGGATGCGAAAGACACTACATACTCATTAGCAAAATACTGGTAATTAAAATTTTAATTAGCTGTTTAATTAGCACGATTGGACCAGTTTCTTCATTGTTACCAGCTATAACCGTTGGCGGAAATGGAAGTCATGACTGTGTTTAGTATAAAACGCTAATTAATTACTCGCTAATTAATCACCCGCTAATTTGCTAACTATTATACACACAGCGGTAAAATTGCTACAATAATCGCTGATTGTTATGCGAAAACAACTACATATTTTCGTTTGACTTCTAATTAGTCGTTGGTTAATTAATACGCTTAATTAACCGTTAATTTGCGTTCACTATTATAGGTACAGAATGCTCACCGATATCAGCCTATCAGGCACCTGCACTATGGTAGCTTCAAATTTTATCTTTAATTTGAATTTACAGTACTAATTAGCTAATTGGTGTCTAATTAAGACTTTTTATGAAACTAAATCCCAGGTACGGTGACGGTAAACTTCAAATTCAGACCATTAACCCTGGCAGCATCAAAATAAATTGAAAATTCACTCTAATTAATTTCAGTAATTAGCGGCAAATAAATTACGTCTAATTATATAGTTGCGCTTGTAACTAAAAGCTGAGCTGAAAGATGGCATAGTTTCAAAATGACATATTAAGATTACTATAGGCAACCGGTCTATGGTTTCTTCAGTGCTAATTAGTCTTATTACAGCTAATTAACTGAAATCATTGTAGAATATCAATTAAAAGTTAGTTCCTTAATTACCGATACTCAGGTGTTGCGCAATAAAGTATAAATACCAATATATCTGTAGCCGTACATATGGAACGTTATTTTAGCGGAATAGCGTTGCTGACGGTACTAGTGGCACATGTAAGTAGAGAACCTGCACGTACTTTCATGCTGTACGTAGGTACAGAAGAGAAATCTAAAGACCCCTAATGTCACGGAGTTGACCAACCAGAACTTCCATCGCTAAACACCCCAATACCCCGAAATTGCCCGTCCACTGTCGCGTAATCAAGGAAACCAAGATTTTCGCTATCGCACTGATTTCGTGCGAGCGAGCAGCGGCCACCGAGCTGCTCCAGTGCTACTGCGGGTGTGTTAGAACCAGGATATAAGGTCAAGCTGTCGTTCAGAAGACTGGTGTGGGTTGTGAAGCCATTGGCCCAGGTTGTGTTCTTTGATTCTATACCGGGATACCACTCACCGTACCGATACCACTTTCCCAGAATCTGCAATGTATCAGGGTTTTATCAAACGACATGTACTTTAACACAACAAAATATGCGCAATGCAGCAGCTATACCGACCCTCTGGGGGTCGATTTGCATTGGTTGAATGTAGTTAGAGAGGTGTGGTGTGCCTTGTCATGGCTAGTTGTTCCCTATATGGTCATGGTTGTTGCTTTTCTGTGGTTGGTTGGTTTCCTCTTCCGATATAGCCTTATACGGCCATATCGTTGATTATGCTCCAGGCTTTGGTTGTTGTTCGGTTCTCTTGTGCGTTCTCACCGGCTACATAAGCCGGTGAGCTGTGTGTATTACGATACTAGCGGCGGATAAACACCTTTGTTGCTTGTTCTGGTTGGCGCCCGACCGTCACGGGCTTCATGCCCGTGACATTTGGATGCCGTACCGAGAGCGGCTTTTATTTTTTTTTTAAATTGAAAAAAAAGGTTGACCTTTTAAAGTCTTGATTTGCTCCACTCCATATACAGACACTTTCAAATTGAACAACGACAATTGCGAAAAACATCTGGAGCATTTGAGAATGGGCCTCTCCCGCTTGCAAGATGCCAGCCTCGTACTGAACCATGAGCCGCCACCCTTATTCATCTTTACTCGCAACTTTTTCCAATACTTGCGGTACGATACAATACTTCGGGAAGTGCACGGCGAGACGGTAGGGCCCCGGGTGCACTCTGACCCCGTGCGAACTGGGTGGGGATTCGTGTGGTAACACCGTCTGCACCAACATTTCCTATAGGTCATTTAACAGTTCCTATGGTTAGATCAATTTCAAGTACAGGCATCTTTGTAATGCATTTAAAGACAACGATAGTTGTATGTCATATGCATTCTTCCGAATAAGGGAAAATGAAAGCAGGTACAGCCTAGCAGGCTTGTCTGAGAAAAACTAATCATAATAAGCTGGCAAATCTCCACCAGCGCTGTCGGTCGTTGGCTTGTGTGTCCACTGCCAGGCAAGATCCGCGAAGTAGGAGAAACTGGAAAGACCTTATACACTGATACTTCCGCACCATTTCTCGGAACTAACAGTTTCGATATCTTCGTTTGCAAAGAGGCAACTCTTTCCGCCTCAAGAAATTGTTACACGGAAGACCATTTTCTGATTGTTGTACACGATGCGGACGACGGGATCATGGGCTTTAGCATCGGGATTCATGCCGCGGAAACATTTTCAGCTAGTTTGAATGTACTGGCCGAAAAGGGCAAACGGCGGGTACCGCTGGAGTTTCGGCTGATTGACACGGATAAATGTCAGGTGCGCGTAGCTATCTCGGTCCATAATCATACCGAGAAAGTAAATGAAGTACGCAAACTGGTATCCCATCTGTTGTTTCGTCATAGGTTCATTTCCAACCACTGACAAGCGCGCAGCGCTATCGTACCGATTCGAAAAAAACTGCCACATTACAGTCGGCTGCCAGATAGCTCGAACGACTTAGACCAATGCTGCAACGAGTGACGCTGGATTCCTGTATTATTAATCGTTTCTCTAGATCGGTAGCGAATAAGCCGTTTTGTGACTTTCTCTCAATCAAAATCGCTACAATAAATGCGAGCTGGTTTTTGCTTCCGTAGACTGGTTCCAGTTGTAACATTTTCACCAGATGTTACCTGCATGGATGCAATACAGGAAGAGCATACTGACACGATGCCAGGCTCAAAGAACTCAAACGCTCGATCCTTATGAATCCGTAATGCATTAAAGTGCATTACAGTAAGCAGGTACGCCATTTGTAACCAAGTGCAGTGGTACCCTAAACCTATTTCGTTAATTTCATATCGTAGGCAAACTGAACATGGCGCCATTTTTGCGGCTTTTCTGATATGAACCTGACAAAGAACCAGGTTGCTAACCGAGATTATCAATATAAATTCTGTCGTCTCCAATCGAGGACTTCCAAAACAATGGGTGTCAGACTTACAGAGTTCATGTCTCCATCTTTAACATGGACAGCACCCGGAGTCTGTTCCATGGCGAGATAGGTCAAAACATTTGTGATCCCATCCATTTCACCAAGGTTCATGATCCTGGCTACCTCTCGAACGGCATACGGATAATCGGACAAATTGGACCTCACTCGACCGTCAGGCGTTCTGGCGTGCTGGACAGCGTCCAGTAGGTTGGAGTCGAAAATCGCATAGTATGTTGTGTCGGGTGGTGCGTTGATGGTCAGAGGTTTTCTGCCTTGTTGCTGAAATATGTGCGACCGAATATGTGCGCCCAGAAACGGCGTTCCTTGACGGATAAACTGAAGTCCAATTGCTCGCCTACTTCTATCAGAATAAGCCAGCGTTCGCTGTCAGAATAGGCATTGCGAACCGGTGTTGCGCTCGGATTCCACAAATGTTCGATGCGCTAGTGCCTATTATCATGTGCAACTTAGAGCTGGTTGGAACTACCAGCAGAAAAGGTAATTCGGGGATTACGGTGGCCCTATGGTTTGCTTGGATACGGACAAGTTTTAATATTCGCTTGGACATTTTATTGCGAGTTAAGCAAGACGATGTTCTTCTATGCTGGTGGCAAGCCAAAATTCATACGCCTTGAGAACCGTTAAGGACTAACAGCAATAGGTCGGAATTTAAGAAACGCAAGCATGAATCGTCATGCACCGCTGTAGTAGGCGAGCGCCAACCTCTACCACTATTTGTTCTGTTTTATGCCGTGCTAATTTGGTTACTTATCTTTGAATTGTTAAGAGTACCCACATAAACTTATACAAGAGTGACCAGTGTTTGAAGTGGTGAAATCAGTACCCCTTGTCATAAGGTATGATATGGGTACCCTCTATGTTTCTGCTAATATGGATGCAGTCGGTGATAGGAATATGTGCAACCGTAGCATTTTTCTATATGCAGTACACATAATTTGGACGACGACGTCTATTTCACGTGATTCCTGTCCAACGGGGCTCCGTTGGCTCAGATACGTCAGTACTATGCAATCAACCGAGGCGCACAGAATCCAATCAAGGTTGACCTGTCCAGGTGCTGTTCGAATTGGGAGTACTTAGCGTCGCAGTATAGATAAACGAGGGCAAGGGAACTATTTGGTTGTGCATATTCACATTGCCAAAGCTGACCCATCAGCACATACAGTAGCATCCCTGCAGTTTGAGATACGTGCTCTTTACCGTGCCGCTAATGGACACAACCCGGCCAGTCTGATGCAGAGACAGACTGCACATACTGCATTAAAAAAATTCAGTTTGTTTCGTAAAGGAATCGAATAGTATCGAGCAAGAGCCACCATCGGAAGAAATTGGAAAAATGAAAGGCCTAACAGAGCATTTCTGTTGGTATTTGCGTTAGTTATTTATAACAGCGCCGCCTAGCCTGCGAACTGCATTCCCTTTCTCTGATCAATCCGCTGACTCCAGGCATGCACTGGACGCGCAACAAATAAAAAATCTTCAAAAATTTTACTGTTTCCAGACATCACAAAAAGTATAACAAAACTACTCAGAATTTTCGCTATATTGTGTGTAACAAGTTTTCTTCAACCATACAAATGATACAACACACGCCCCTTTTGTCCAGTATCGCGATGTGGAAATTAATTCTTCCCGGCAGGGAAAAGCAGCGTGCCCTCCTACTCTTGTATGCTCTCACGCACACTGTCTCTCGTACACGAAAAAGTCAGAAGCGAATCAGGTGACCTGTTTTCGCATAACCCTTGAGAGGACCTGTAACGTATATCTTCAGTTTGACACCAAAGCGCTGTTGATGTGCGCGGTCTCCTGGTATCAGTGTTATTTAGATATTTTGGCGTAATGTTCGATGGATTCTATCGGTGTGCTGATAGTGTGCTCGATTTTGCATTCGCGTTTAACAGAATTTGCCCAGGTCTATAAGAACGCAGTGACGTTGTATCCAGAGAGCCGTCGCAGCTGTCAGAGAGACCCGCAGTCAGCCGATCTGCTTTTTCTGGATCGGTGTATACTTTTCCTAACTCCTCTTGAACGTCAAAACTTTTTTGGACATCCGTATAGTACTCGGTACTCGTGTAATGTCTCATCGCTTTCCAACTTTCTTCGTGATAAACTCCTAAGTTTGTGCTCTAAATTGCCTGGTGGACGAATCGCCGATGCTCGTTCTCTTATGTATTAAAGTCTTAAAAGTGTTACAGTTCTCGTTCTCGTACATATTCACCGTACATCACACACATCTAAACGTCTTGTTATCACACCGGGATAACATAGTTCGTGTCTGACAGATAATTCAGTACTTTAAGGTCTGACCAACCAAGAATAACGTCCGCGTTAAAATTAATGACATCAAATACAAGAATGCTTGTAGTTTGAGATTCCGTGGTGAGAACCGTCAAGAGTAAACAGCCTAATGATGTCATCGTATGCCCCGTAAAACTCTGTATCTTATGCATGGTATCCGTTATAATGTAGTGGTTTACCGACGTTTACGTGCATTAGCTGCCCTTTACCGGGTGGATCTACAGGCAGACCAATCACAACGGTGAATCCAAACAGAGCTTTTGCACAGGTGAGGACATTAATTAGGAAGACAGATAAATCCTGGAGTGCGCCATCGATTCCGGGAATATTGAACTGTTTATATGAGACACGGTCTATAGTTCATACATTGCGCGATTTTCTAGAGGCCTTTGATTCACACGCGGAAAACCATGGAACCCAATTACAGCATATTCAGCAATGGATCGCTGATCACTTTATTGTGATGTCCTGTACGCAGCGCCAGAACCTGGAAACCACAGTTTGCGGTCGATATTGCATGTTTTTTTGTTCTATTAAGCTGACAATATCATTGAATCCGGTCCCGTAGGCTGTGGAGATCCACTTTATGCAACGTCCCTACTGATGCCGGGAGAACCGACTTTCCCTATTGGAAATACCTCGTCCAACCACGTTTGAGAATTCTTGTAAGCCTCTTAGGCTACCCGTCATCGCGTAAAGCTGCATGATAAAACGATCAGCGCTCGTAAAGCCGATTAGTCTCAATGGCACCTTGTTTTTATGGCACCGTAGCCCTCTTAAGCTTAAAATCATCGCGTGATATTCACACCTTTCACATCTAACCGCTCCTGGTCTTTTGTGTGAGCGATCGATCACTAATGATTTTCGCGTTGTAATGCATACTTAAGCTTAGCTACGGAGCATTTCCACAGCACGGCGACGACAATCACGTGTGCAAGTTACAAAACACAGCCACGAAGCCTGCGCGGAGAAAACCCGTTGCCGGTTGCGCATAGTGCCTGTATCTTAGAGCGTTTTCCAGATATCGACACGTGTTGCGCCTCGTGTTTTCCCACCCTCGTTTCTTTCGTACAGTGACCGTAACCCAGAACTAGCTCTGGCGATTCGATATCAACATGTATACCACCTCTTCTCCAAACCTCGCTGATACGTCGGCAACATCTGCAACGACCGTCTGTCTGGTTTCTGCCTGATCTCTTGTTGTAATTCAGCAAGCCAAGGTTATTTTCTCTCAGGCGGATACACGGTGAGTAGTCTCAGCCAGACACCAATCGAATACTACCCCTCATGCACTTTTTCGCCCGGGTTCCTACGAAATCCCGTGCTGAATTGTTTGAATATATCGAAGAATGGTTTTTTACGTCTTTCTACGTGCTTGTTCACATAAGCAAGCCAGCCCGGCGACCAAAAACAGTTCCTAACGCGTCCGCTGATACACTTAAACCTGAATCGGAAAATGCCGCTCAAAGTGCGCTTAACCACTAGTAGCTATTTAAACCTCAATTGCATTTACCAACTATCCATGCATGTGTGGTCGCCACATATTTACGATCCTAAGTAAATCGAATGGGGAAGTGGAAAACAGAGACCGTGAGTTTCGATAGTAAACTCACGGTAGGAAATGCCGCTAACCATAGCAGGACCACATATCGCCGGTACATTCAATGAGAAAAGCGTTCGTGTCCTAATTGATGCCGGTGCCGGATGTACTTTGATCAGTTAGCCACTGGCAACCGCGGATCTGAGGTATTTTGTCTGCCTAAGGATTATCTTGATACAATTTGTCGACGACCACGTCAAAGAAACGAAATAGAGATCCAAAGCCTCAGTAAGTTTTTCGCTAGGACGTTGTAGTATCATATTCAATGCCCGATCTGCGTAATGTATGATGCGTATTTACTTGTGCAACACAAGTAAAATGTCTACGGAGTGTCCAGCTGGATAGCGCTCAGTTCGACTAGCATGCTTTTCACGGGCCCTCCTACATGGAACGCTAACAGCCAATGTCCAGGCCGATTTTCGCCAATTTCCACGTCACCAGCGAATTCGTCATACACCGATGAGGTGGATTCCGTTGATTTCACAGAAACAAGTCGCTCTGCTTCAGCAAACTCGCGAGATTTTGCAGAAATTATTGTTTGGCGCAAAAACTTTTCAAGATTCGTAAGATTCATGAATGGATGAAGGAAAGAATCCCGCGCCTTCCCGAGCGCACTCAGGTTGACCCGTTTTCTGGGACGGGAAGTCGAGATTGTGGTACAGACGGTGCCAGGATTCGTCTAACTTGTGAGACATTTGGAGACAAAGTTTGTACCGCTGCCGAGCGCCTTGTAAATTTGTCGCTGACAAACTTCTTAAAGCCGGACTTTTTCAATTCATTTTTCATATACCTTGACCGTCCGATTATCAAAGACATACCGTTAATTCTGATCATAATTTGCAGTTTTGTTGCTTTGCGATGCCAGAGTGGCCTGAGGCCTCTACACCCAGCAGCTGATTATAGCAAAAGGTAAGCGAATGGACGGTTGTGATGCTAATGGCTGGTGCAGTCCAGTTTTGATCTACATATCTGCTGCGACCAGAAACTACCATCACCAGTTTTTGGCTCTGGTTCCAGAGTCCAGGCGAGATCTCTCAGAAGGCAAACCATTTGTGTCGCCACAAAATGATGGTTGCGGATTCCGGGATGGAGTCCTCCAATGTGCCATGCAAGTCGCACACCATTCATAACTGAGTCAACTTGGAACGACGAACTGGATGGTGCTGTGCGCTTGCGCATTTTGAATCACCTGCAGAGTGCAGAGGATTGCAGATATCGATGCAGTTCAGAAGAAAAACCCGAATTTCGTTCTCGTTGTATAACTAATGCTGTGTTAATCCCAGTATTCCCAACCTGCAAGAGCCATCCTTGTTTATGCACTGTTGCGCATTGGAGCCAGATTAGTTGCAACTACCAACTACACAAGGCGGAGAATGCGCAGCTTTCCTGGTTTAATTTTTTCTAATTTCCGAAACAGTCCACCATTGAGTGGCGCTGACGTTCTAGTCGCCCTTGAATGGAGCGAAAACGACAGTAAAGTGTGCGTTTAAAGTTCCGTATCGTCGGATATACTTCGACGTTTACGTTCCCTGTTCGGAGTTTACTCGCAAAGGCGGGCCGAGATGTTCCAGTAGATGAGTTGTCCATTCAACAACTTACCACAGTAAGTTGTTGAATCAGTTGCGTGTTCCAACCGTTTCACAAGTTATGCGCAGACATACTCCATAGCAGCAAGTCGAGCGTACAAGCATCCGTTGCGACGATGAGTGATACTTCAAACAGTCTCACCACAGAAGTACAAAAATGTTCGGGAAGTGGTGCGTTAAAGTGCTACGCCCTTTTTGAAATTTGCTCTACCCTCATTTTCCTTCATCAATTCTTGGCTGAAAACTCATGTGCAGAGGAATCTCCAAGGTTACTCGTGTTTATTACTGGTAAACTTTCTTACTTCTTCTAGTAAATTATTGAATTGGCAGTTACTGAATAATCTGACAAATATCAAATTTATTCTGTTCAAGACATTGTGACCCTGTCTCCAGCGTTTCAGTTGCGCCCCATAATATGAACGCGAATAAGGTGCATATATCTGTCTTGAAATTCGAATCTTGTGCGTATTTCCGTACGTTGTTTGGGCCTTATTCATGATGATAGCGGTCGACTACTTCCTACTGCTTATTATTGTTTTCATTATTGTGGACAGCGGCTTGCTTCTGATGGTCGGTTCAGGAACTTTGCATATAGCTCAGTAACACGATGAACCACATCGTAACAGGGAGGCTTCCAAACTCAGTGTGTAATGATTGCCTAACAACACTATTACACTGAACGAGTTTCTGGCGATGCGTGCAAAAGAAGAAACCGCAGTGGAACCGTGCGATGTTTCGGCACCACGCCCCCCAATTTTGGGGAAAATCGATTGGAGTGATCAAACATGAAGGTGTATCCAAGGCTCCGTACGGTTTTCGTAACTCTTAGCGCATCATTGCCACGAACTTCATAAGTTACTACCATAGGGGCCACGTTCTCTGTTTTGTTGTTCATGTTTGAAATTTTCTCGATGATTGCATAGCGTACAACGGAATAAAGACGCATCAAATAATCCTTAACGGTTTACAAGTTGTATCAGTTTTCGGTTTATCACCAGAACAGAGAAACACGGACCTGCTTGCCTCACAAAAAAATGTCCAAACGTGTACCTAGCTTGTCTGCAGCAATGCACACTATAGGGCCACCGCACTCCCGGAATTCCGGGTCAGATCCGCGCGCCGTAATCACACACAGTAATTCTAACATTATTTCGTGTTCCTCGTGGCACTGGGTGGGGTTTCCTTTTCTGCCAATAGTTCGCGGAAGTCTGGGGACGGTGCATAGATGGATGGCCTTGGAAATATAAGATACGATGCTCTTTAACCATTCGGATCAAGAGAGCGCACTGGGAGGAGGAAGAGGCACTTTGCAAGCAGTCTCACCCCAACCAACTATATCACAACTTCTTGACTGCGCAGTCTTATTTGCTTTCGAAGCACATTGGTTGTACATCTTGGTTATAAACCGTTAGAAACAACTGAACCCATTAGAACATATTGCATTTTCGAAAGCAATCTAAGCGGCACTAAAGTTCAAATTTTATGGCTTTCTATTTATATGAAGCAGACGCATTCGAAGGCTAGACAAATCCAGCTGATTGGTACAGTAACGGCCACTTGACCGCCTCATATGCCAACAACGCCTGTACCAATTTAGTTCTTTAGCCCGTAGTTACGCATTTGCCGCAAGCTCAGACGAATGAATACTGATGAAACAGCAAGTCGCCACTTGTGACCGTTATTGATCTCCTCTTTGAGCGGCTGATAAAGGGTGAAAGTATGAACCACTTCATAAACGTTGCATGTTATGCAGCAGCCTAAAATTACAGTAACCAGTAGACGTTGTTTCAATTGCTTCCTCAGCAAACCAGTAAATTGCACCCAGTGCCTTAGTAGCCATTCCTAGGAGATGTGTCCAATCATTTCGTCGTCAGCACTTCCGAAAGTACCAATGCCTCCAACTTTTTCGGCAACGACAACATGCGCACCCATAGTTTCTGCAGTGCTGGAAAAGCGCCTGCAGGACGCGCTGCTGCTGCTGCAGCTGCAGCTGCTAACAGGCATGGCGCATTGCTTTCTCTCTAGCCGCATACTTTGCGCGAAGCCTTGGAAGTTGGCCAATGTTCAACAGGGTTTAGACAAGTTTCATTTGGCATCGGCCGAGCAGCAGCGGCCGTTTAAGCACTGTGTGTAGAAGTACGTCAAAGGCGTATACGTCAACAGCGATCACGGGTCCACATTCAGGATCATTGCAAGTTGAATTATTGCACAGGTGTGTTTTCGGTAATCACAACTAGTTAACTGTTAAATGTTGATGTCCACGATTTCACAGTTTGCAAAATTTTCAGTGCTAGTACGTTAAATCTGTATCAAAAATGATGATGGACATATATCAGTGGATGCGATATTTTTTGCAGGTTGGTTTTACCCACTTGATTGATTTTTATACAAATTTCCGTGTCTACTCAGAAGATGTCAGGGAATAGTGCTTTATCTGCGCGGCAGACTACCCAAAACTGTAGAAACGTCTTAAGACTAAAAGCAAGCCCTCGAGAGCCAGTTGGCGTGACAGCGGATACCGCAGCACGTGCAAGATACGCTTGAAGATCGTGGTACGGGATTGATCCCTGGAAAATTACTGGGCGTAGAACGGCGATAACCGTACTTTATCAGATATGTTCAGATCTCAGATATCATATAACAGAATTTACCAACGCACGTCCTATTTGCAAAGAAAACATGTTGCTTTTGCGCCTCAAAAAAAGAGTAAGATATGTGTCGTCTATCCTGGCAACTAAACAAGTTAGCATCTTATGGGAAACCTTGTAATCTGGTGTGTTAGTTATCAGCCGCTCGTGTAACAAATCGAATTATTTAGCCATGTGGGCAATACGGATGTCATTGGTCGAAACGTGAAACAAATCGGATTTCAAGCCGCAAAATATGAAACAGGTGAGGCCAGTCCTCGGTGCCGCTGGCTACTGTCACCGCTTCAGTGCAGATCTTGCCACGAAAATTGAAGTGCTGCGTCAACTGACAAATAGCGACACACCGTTCCTGTGGACAGATAAAGATGACCTAGCCTTTGAGCTCATCAAAAAAAAATCCCTAAGGTCTCAAGCAGTTCTGGCTCACTTCGACCCTAACTTTTTTTACAACGTGGAAACAGACGCCAGTGGAGTTGGACTCGGAGCAGTCCTTCACCAGATTAAACCAAACAGCGCAAAGAAAAGTCATCGCATTCGTCTGCCAAGCCCTTGCCAAAGCCGAGCGGAACTACAGCGCTACCGAGCAAGAACTTGTTCCTGTAGTCTGGGATCTTAAAAAATGTTGTACGTATATCGGAGATCCCAACGAGAGTTTGAAGTGATAACAGACCAGAGCGCCTTTACGCGTGTCCGAACTTGAAAAGCTGTCCCTTGTTAACAACGTATTTACAGATACATGCAAGTCGGAGTTGGCGCCCCTGTACCAGTTCAAGGAGCAGTGCGTTCTGGATTTGGACGGCAATCCGGCTTACGGTTTTCATAGTGTAGAAGTCCAACGAGACTTTTCGATTCTCCGAACACGAAGGACTGGAGCATGAAATCTATGGAATCTGACGACGAACTACATGCCAGTGACACCGGTAAAGCCACGTTTGTAAGAGATATGTGGTACTTCCGGATGTTGCTACTTAAACATGGATTTCAATTTTCGTTTTGTTGCTCTAGGGATTGACAGCGACGCAGATGACTATGGGCAAGGAACCGACAGCAACACGGATTCCGAAGGGCAAGGAGATGAAATGCTGGGCGCCGATGTAGTTGAAAGCTAGTAAAATAAATGCTAGTAGGAATAAAACCTCGTCAAACAGTAGCTAGCTTCACCATAAGATTCTTCTGAAAAGGATTATGTTGATTGTTGAAAAAGTGGGCCGAACTTTGCCAACCAATCAGAAAAATCACTTGAAATCGAAAATGTGTTGGGCACTTCAAGAAATGTGAAACTTGTGGAAAACTGTGGGTTCCATGCTGTTCTCAGCGTAGAAAGCAGTTCTGATCATAATCGAATACTAAGTCGGGAGGTAGTATGGATTGTTTGGATTATGGGGCGTGGCTGATTATTCTGATTATTTGGCTGTGGCCAACCAGTACGGGGCGGCCGTCACAAGGCGGAATAATTGAAATTCGAATAATCAGCATAATCAGACCAACAATCCTTATGGTGAAACTAGCTAGTATGGGAGAAATACTGAAAAGCCTCAAAGAAGGTCTGAAACACAAGTATGACGGAATGAAGTATATCGCGACAGACGTTTCTGCTCACAGGAACAAAAGAGAGACCGGGTAATCTCTCGTTGGAAAGAACTCATACTCAAAAAATGGAACCGTTCCAGGGGAAGTACCTGGGCAAGTTTGTGGTCGAAGATGACATACTTTACCATCGGTATGTAAACGATGGTAAGGATTATTTCTAGTGCAATGTTCTAGAAAACTGGAAAGAGAAATTGCTACATAAGAATCACGACGTCGCATATGCAGGACATCTGCAAGACGATAAAGTGTACACAAAAACGCTGGACCATTTTCACTGGCCCAGGATGAGGACCGATATCGTAAAATAATGCCAACCTGTGAACCTTGTACAGTAATAGCACTGTGCGTTTCTACTCTAGCAAAACTATCGCTGACGCTGTTCCGATAATTATAACATACGAATTTAAGCGGACTGGTATCCCTGATACGTATGCTAGAACTGATACACCAGACGGATGGACGGTTCGGTATCGCTGTACCTGAGCTTCACTGCAGACCTGATCTGCAAGGGAGGTAAGATAATTTCCGAAAGTCCCACATCTTAGCTGCTGTCGAGATCAATTGGGCGTGCGAGCTGTATATTATATTTTCCTGTTTGATCGTCGGAAACAGACCACGTGAAGTCGAAATAGGCAAAGTCATGTAAAAACTCATTTCAAATTATCTTGAAACTCCCACGAGTCGTAAGCATCTTGAAACTCCGGATTGCCGCCGGAAATTGAAGCCGCGCTGCCGAGCTGCTGCTGGGCATCTGGATTGCTGTCAGAAAACTTGCGATTTAACGTAAGGACTGTGTGGGTTATGAATAGAGTAGTTCTTTGTGAACTGTAAAAATTTATTCAAGATACTGATTCTCGACTCACTAGAAGCCGCCTGCGGCTTTCGAGCTGAAATATAACCTGAAGCTACATCTTAACGGTTGTCAGGTACTTTTCCCAGGTATTTTTGGCGACGTTTTTGGCTTCCTGGCATTGCGTACGTTGATTTCTGCATCATAGGCTGTTGACCTTGCTATTTCCTAGAACCTCAAGGACTTTGTTACTCTTAAGGCACCACTGGCCTGTAGCTCGAACTGCGAGATAAAAAAATTTCATTTCTGTTCGACGGCGTGCCGATGCGACTCGCACCTGCGGGCATTCACCTCAAAAGCTTTCTCATCCTACGTTGGAATTTTTATTGCATTGGTATTCTCATCCCACGGAACTTCCATGTCAGTCGGGTGCACTGTTCCGTCCTTGACTGTGATGGGGTCCAGCGTGACAGTGCCTGCCGCTGTGAGGGATTGGGACTCCTCGCGATAACTCATGCCGCTCCCACCAAGCAGTTACCCGACACGCCCACAGATGCCGTTATGTCGCCCGATCCTCGCCTTTGGACGTGTTGGGGTGTTCTCATCCATCGACGATCCATGATTGTCCTGGTTTGAAGTCTTTGGGAAATAATTCAACACTAGGCTGAATAAAAAAGATGGAAGAGGGTCACCCGGCTTCACGACTTTTATGTCTTGAATATCCGGCGTCTCTATCTCATCGCATTCGACCATCGCAATGGAGAAAAAAGGCCGAGCAGTTTTGCTAGCTTATATAACTTCGCAGGGTGTGCTGATTACTTTATTCAAAACCTAGGGGGTTTATTACGCTTATTGCATTACAACTGACTGTACAAAATGTAAACAGTAACTAGAAAAGCAGAAAAAAAGGCGTAGCCCCGAATCGGTGGTAGTCTCAGCTTGTCCATACATTGATTGGCTAGCTGAAGTTGCTGTAGGTTTGGAAAAACCTCTTTAAATACCAGGAATGCTTGACCATTGATCAACTTACGGTAAAACTCCAACAACCGGGTGGTGCTTCTTAGACTGGCAGAAGCCTATTTCTCAATAGGTATTCTCAGCGGTTTCGTTTGCATGAAGCGTGTCGTATATTAGGACAGTAGCCTGTGCACGCAAAGAAAAGACGCCGCATTCCCCTGTTCTGTGCAGTGTTTATGGAGTATTTCGCGCTTGACATACTGTCTGACCTAAACAAATACTTGATTAATCAAAAACTATTTACACTCTGTACAAAATCATCGGGCATTCCCCGCGATTTATTCCTCGAACTTAGCAGTAGGCTTCGTCATGTTATAGGCTGAAATCTAACAAATATCTCCGAGTTTAATCGCATCCTTTCATGTTTCTGGGGTACCAGCAGATCGTGTCCTGTTTTACCGCCGGGGTTTCAGCGTGTTTGTCGTGCTACTTATCTTCCAGATTGATGCGTCTACAGTACTGAACCATCAAATCTCCGGCGCAGATGTTTCTGATTTTATTAATCAAGTGGTCTGAGTGTTTCGACGGAAACGGCACAATGCAAAAGACCTGGCTGCAAGCACGATGAAGCAGATTTAGTTCAGTACTCATGATCCTCTTCTCCGGTAAGAAACGGCACGGCGTCTGTTGGATTCTGATCTGCATTCTACAGATAAAACATTGTAGCATATACTGCTAGGAAACTCTACGAAACTCTACTGCACTCGCAAACGCCCATCTACTCTGGAAACTTTAATCTGAAGCTCTTTTTTTCTGCACACACCCGCGACCAATATCAGTAAACGTTATGTATCATGGTGCGTGCATTCTCGTCAGATGCACATATACGCACATGAAATTCCTTCAGTGTAACTTGTTCTTAGATGGTACGGTTGATATCTTTTACCATCTCCGATCGGACTGCTCTTATATTACGGACGTTATAGACCAGAAATATCAACCGATTTACGAGAGCGAAAACGATTTACGATACGGGTTGGGGAAAAACTTCAAGCCACCTCCGTGACAGTTTTCCTGTGCAATTGATCTTGTTTCCTCAGAAATTGCAAATTTATGTGAGCTGCGGATTCCAAAACAAGGGGAACCTGTCTGCTGCAATGAAGAAAAACTTCCCTACCTGCCAGTCGATGATTGGAGAATGGGCATTATAGGTGAGTCATGTTGTGCATTGCGTTGTGTTATTCAAACTAATTGTCTCAATTTTGTTCAGGTTCGAAAAGAAATTTATTCTTCACAGCAAAAGCCGCCAGGTTCCCATGGAAAACCCCGGCAAGATTCCTGAGGTGTTTCACGTACCATTATAGAGGCTGAGCGCAGCATGACCGTAATTTTCCCCAGGCTAACTTATTCGATAACAGATTCACACACGATACAGTTGAATACTTTGGATACTAATCTTTTAACACGGACCACGATAATGGCCGGAATGCAGTTAGTCGATATTTTATCCGGGTATTAATTTCTTCGTCCAATCTAAAAATTCTACCGGCATGCAAAACTCACCAAATCTTCACTACGGAATTTAGTATAATATTAGAAACCTTTCAACTACTTGTATCGTACCGGAATTGTGTACCAGCAGGAAAACGATGATGAAAGTTTCCGCCAAATACTGTGCTAACCGTCGGTGTATAAACCGCACGAATCCTGTTCAATGAAGAGGAAATTGCACGAGATCAAATCGTTTTACTAATTTCTTGTCAGATGTTTTTTACCATCCCGAAGGCATTAAGAATAAATCGCCTTGTTTCAGTAGAACCCGTATATGGTTGTACAGTGTTGCTAAAATGAATCTCGTGACGTACATTTTCATCAGGAATGCTGATGGAGACGACGCGCCACTGGTCAGGCATCGTGACTTCGCTCACAATGGGGTAGATTTTTCCTTCATTCATTGCACAAGTCCTGGCAGTCTTGGAAAGTTTCTGCGCCGAACAGCAATTTCTGCGGAATCTCCTGAGTTGGTTGAAGCAGGGCGACTTGTTTTGTCAAACCCAGCTGGATACCACTCTTTAATCGCTCTGCAAGGTGCATGAGCATCATGTATTATGTAGGTCCAGCTTCGAATATAATACGAAAACGTCCTATATAACCGCTTACTAAGGGTTTGGGCTTGTGCAAGGTTTATCCAGATTACCCTTTGGCAGATTTGACCGAAAACCTTAGTTCCGTAACTTTGCTGTATTTCCTCATAGCTGAGAGCAGGCACCTCAACGAAACCTCTTTCCGAACCCACGATCGCTTGCGTTGTTTACGGTCAGAAGTTTTGCGCAGGCATTCTCTGCTCCAACTCATGATACTCATGAAAAGAATAAATCGCGCCGTCTGGAAAGCAGCCCATCGCATCAATGTCGATCTGACAGGTTTACTAGAATCTCAGGCTAAGGCTTCCATCACCAGAGCAGTGACTTCCAGGACGGTGTTCCCACTTAGCCTTGACAAACGTGCTCCCATTTACCGTGAGAACGTCTAACACAACAGACATTGTTACTGTTTACTCTTTTGCTGCAAATTATTATTACATGTTACGCTTTATTCTGTTATTACATTATTACTCGCGTTTTACGCAGATGGACGCCAGATCCAAACATGCCCTTCCTGCAAACTTTGGCTTTGCTGCGTTGAAGATAACCGCGTAGGCCAGCGAGCACTTTGCCAATCACCTTTCCGGTGGTCCAGTAAGAGTCTACCTGAAACCGAAGTCTAGAAAACCTAAGTCGCAATCTACAAAAGGAATGTCAGCGAGACAAACTTCCCAGTACGAGTCAATGCAGACGCCCGGAATCATGAACCCGACGAGACCCCGAAACACAGAGAGCCAAGACGCAGGAGAGCAGTACTTACCCACATGCCTGAAAAGAACTGCTAAGCATGCAGCAGCTGCTTTAGTGACGCGGAGGGAGTGCGGAACCTCTTGGAATCCCCTGGCTTTTTTATTGCCGACCTGGATGTGTCGCAACGTTGCCCGCCTTTTGCTACTCAAAACCACAGAACGAGAAGAGAGATTGTCAGATTTCAACACAAGAGATTCGGAATTTAGTACCGAGTTAAGTCTAGCCTAGAGGCTGTCGGCTTAGCAAACAGGGTTCGAAGACAGCAGTAAAGCAGCACGTATAGATCAGATTCGATCTAATGCCGCCATATCTGCTGTTTATTCCGGTAATTACTCGAAGACTATTACCCCGTCACCCGTACTAGCCAACTAACAGCAGTGCCTGCACCGGTAATTACGATTACGCCGCCCCGCCATTTGCACCTCATCGACGTTGTTCACCCTATACACAATCATGCCAGTGACAACTACACTCATGATCAGCTGTGAGTCCGTGACCATAACAATGCCACGATAGAATTACTCGCAACCATCGATTCTTACGAAATAACTACACATACTACAGTGGCACACTGTTTGTGGAGCTGTTAAATTCTGTGTTAATCTGCACTGATTGATTCAGTTATAAGGGTATAGCGAATGGCCGTCGGCAACTACAGTTGGCTTTCCAGGACGGTAGCCGATGGCGAAGTTATACTGCCGTAATCGTAGTATCCAGCCAGTGCGTCATCCTGAGGGATTTGTGCGTTTATGAGGCCTTTTAAAGCGTGATGTCGGTTATGTCCCGTTATAACTTCGAATGCATGGTCTGGATCGCCAACGTATGGGCAAACTATCTGCAAAGCCCATACTATGGCTTGAAAATTCTTACTCCGTGGTACAATAGTTTCGCCCAGATTTTGACAAAGTCGGGCTAGCGTAGGCTATTGCTGTCCCAAAAATTCGACTTCGGGAAATCCAAAATTGCATTTTGATGGTTCCAGTTAAGATTAGCGTCTGCTAGTCTTTCGAACACTTTTCTAGGTGCTGAAAGTGTTTCTCAGAGTTCTGGCTGAACACGTTTTCATCATCGAGATAGACAATGACAAAATTTGTGTACGATGCCATTAAGACCCATGGACATCTTCCGTGAAAATGTAGATTAGGGGTTGGTGCGACCGGAAGGCATTACTCCAAAGCGATTCCGATTTGTAAAGCAGCTAAAACTGCGGTTTTGTCTTTAGACTCTTCATCCCTGGGGAATTATGTCTATCCCTGGACCATATCTAATCCACTGAAATAGTCAGATCCGCGTAAAACATCGAGACGATCATCGATTTTCGGTAAGAAAATCGACCTTTACCGTGATGTGATTCAAGTCTCTGTAGTCCATGCATGCTGTTAATCCACGTTCCTGAACTAACCAAGGCTGTAAAGCCTTCCAAATGGAATCTTCACCATCGCGAAGTTTGCGGATCGACGGTGCCCGCACACGTCAAGCGGATAATCGGGTCAAGCGGGCTGAGACAGTTATGTAGAGGCGGATAAACCTCGTGGCCCAGAACAGTGAGTTTTCTCCTACCGAGGTATCGATGGTCATGGCGGGCATTCTGGAGTGTTGCTTGTTGTGGTGCTTTTGGAATAAGAATAAGGGTACTTATGTGTTTACTAACATTTGCAATCCGGTCTGGCAAAACTGTAAATAACTGCCTTGGGCTCTTCTTGCACTAGAGTAATAGGTTCAAGAATGCAGTGAATAATACCACAGTGAATAATACTACTACGAGCTGTTGTCAAATAGGAATAATCATCCTTTGGATCCCGTTGAAAGGCATAAATGTCTGATCCTGATTTCTTTATCATACGATTCCCGAAACAAGTTTTTTGGTGCATCTGCATTACGGCACTCCTGTTCAGTTAGAATCTTAATTGCTGAGGTAGGAACGTGATCAAGAGAACCCCAAAAACTTCGCGTAGTCACCATCTCTCGTATAGTTGCTGAACAAGCCAGACCTAGGAACCTTGTTGCTGGCTTACGAATAGTGAACAAGCTATAATCAATCTCCACTGCCGTTGCTGCTGGAGGAAGTGGTTCACACTCTTTAAACTTTTCCAGATTCAAAACACCTAAGAATTTTTGTTGCAAACAGTCACACAAGGCTGCAGAAAGCCTCTCAAACTGTGGGTTGTTCAATCGGTCCGATAACTGGTCTGACCATTGGTCGATATTGACTAGGATGCGCATATGGCCTGTTATTATGTGGCCTGCTACGACACTGAGCGCAGTTGGAATTGCTGACTCTATTCGAACCTTGAATCGTCATGACTTCTACAATCCTCTCCGGCTTTTTCCTATTACGCTGAGGTCGACTGCCTACCGCGCAGAACACGATGAGGTTCCTTTCACGAATAGCGTATGTTGTTTGTCCAACTGCATGCTAAAATTAGACGACAACTACGAGCCAGCCGAGTATTCGAGCCGGTAAAGCGCCAATACCCTTTGCTTGAGCGTCTTCTTTTTTATTTAGCAGCTCGTTCGTCGCAAGAGACGCATTTAAGGTCACCGAAACAAGAACCCATTCAATTTCTAGCACTTCAAACTGACCGCATTGTCGGTAGAAGTCGAGAAGCTGTTGGCAAAACACAAGCGGCAAGTTTTGGCTGACAAGTTTATCGGTTATCCAAAACATGAAACAGTTCAGCAACCGACGGCTGACTGATCTTCTGTATGGATATAAAAAAATGAGATGATGTTTGGTTTCACCTCCAAGCGGCCCAGTTGTTAACCAAGCCCGCATAAACTCCTTCCAGTAACCCACATCACTGCAGCGAGTTAGTTACCCGAGTGAGTCGCCAGTCAGTTAGAGATATATAAACAAGCCACGGACTTGACGTAGGTCCTCCATTTAGGTTGTCTTACGATTGATTTTCCGGTTCTCTCAATCTTCCAGTTACTGTACTAGCCTTAACAAAACAACAGTGCAGAAAATGTTGATTTGCCAGCACGCACGTCTGCAGATTCCTATAAAGTCTGTTCGTCATTTTCCTCCACGAATTCGAGTCGTTTGTACGCGTTCCAAGACGCTGAAACCTGTTTGACATGGGAGAATCCTATTGGAATTCATAATCTCATGGATTACGATGGAAATTTGATTAGTGCAGGTTTTGCAAAAAGGACAAATTCGGCCCAATGTCGTTATGCGCGGACTGAAGCTGTTGCACTTTTCGACGTTTGCAGTCGTAGGAAGAAAGGGGTGGAAGATCTTATTACTAAACAGTAGTAGATTAGCCCCAGTTGTGTTAGACTGTTAGTCAACACTTCAGTCAAGACTGAAACGTAGATCGAAATGTGTACGGACCCTACGATGATCGAGGTCGACGCTGCACCCGGCCATCGCCGAGGCCCTGATGGTGATCGGATTCACAGCCCGCCCCATGTTAGCAAGCAGCAAAGCCTCCATCAGGGATAAAGAGGAGCGCCCCGGCAATCTTCTTAGCCTGGGCCACCCTACGGTCGCCGGAAAGAAAGTAGTGGTTATATTCTCGTCCGGGGCAGCCGTGGCCACGTTTCCATATAAACCGCGAATGCACATATCTCTAGCGTGGTCTACCATGAGTCAAGCACACCAGTCTGGCGAATCTCCTTGATCCTCCGCCACGGCATCCCTTAGCTCGTGTAGGCCTCATTCTAACGGATGGTTCCAAGGACGTGAAAGGTCGAACTGATAGACCAAAGTAAAACAGTGCGTGTGCATATGTCTGTTCAGAATACCACAGTATCCTACATACACATATATGTCGGCATGCTATTGATCGAATCCTGGATGTTATCCAACATCCAGCTAAACATCCACCAACATCCGTGATATTATGCTTTGACTTCTTTTTGCTGCCGATTCTCGGAAGTATCCCTTTCTTTGTAGACATTTCCGGTGATGAAGAACAATATCGAACTGGACAACGATAGGCTCGGGAAATGTACAGACGCACTCGTGGATAGTCACAATGTGCAGCTAGATTGTTGTGTGCCTGTGCTGCTCGAGTATGCCATGCAAGCAAACAAATCGAGGAACCACGTACGTGGAGCCGCTGGAGGTGGCCAAAGTCCACCATGTGCACGGTTCTTACGTTTTCGTCTGCGTGGAATCGGAGCGCAGATGGGTGTTTTCAGTGCATGGGGCACAACGAGCTGCTTACGCTTTATGATGAGTACCGTGATAGCCGCGTGGAAATTCTGCACATCAAAATGTAACGATTCTCCAGTCTGGTTCGGCATGCTATTGATCGAATCCTGGATGTTATCAAACATCCAGCATTACGATTATGTCTCCTTTTCGGCTGTTCGTTGATCACATTGCGGCTTCGGTATTTCTGATCCTTTCTGGTAGGATGGGGTACATTGGTAACCAGAGCGTGGTTTCTGATCCACGACTGTAGGATCTAGTTACCAACTATCTGATTACCAGATATCACTAACGTTTTAGCTTTGTATACCACGATATGCTGAAATCGACAACCACTGATACCGCTATGCACCGTGATGCACCAATTCAGTCACGATTGCAGGTATCCTTCTTTAAACGCCTTAGTCCGCTACGGCCAAGTGCTTTACACCGTTTATCGAGATCTTCCAGCAGTTCAACGATAGCGCTAGCGTTATACAGCACGATCTGCAGACAGTGAGCGGTTCTCTGCTTTTCATAACACTGTTTTGAACTTTGGTGAATCTCTGTATCCGTTCCGAGCCGCTCTGAAAGTACTAAACCGTGGGCAAATTTGCTGCAGAATCAATAGTTCGTTCTGCGGTTTAACAAGCTTTAAACGTTAATACAGGCTTGCCAGATCCAAATAATCAATTACGACCAGAAAACTTCTGGTTGGAGGCCGCTGGTTTGCATACACTATCGACAGTACAGTAGTTGCCGTACTCGAACGGGACTATACACCACATGCCGTAGTCGTACAACACGGGGGAGTAAATGCGTCTCGGAAACAACTGCCGGCGGTAAGGTACCGGGCAGTGGGCTGGCCGGCAGTGGTGAATCGGGCGTGCTCGGAGCCCACGGTGACGCCCGGTATTCATTCTCGTCGTCATCTCCTACGATGGCGGGAGAGAGGGTTGGCCGATCTGGAAGCGCGGAGAATTCGTGAAAGGGCGGTAATTCAAGTAGTGGAGTTAAAAAGGGCCTGGGCGGTTCAACAACAGTAGCGTCAGCACCTTGAGGGAGATGCGGGAAGTGAGTCCCGTTCAACATGGGTGGTCGGAATCTTATC
>JAQGAU010000790.1:0-23869 GCA_034698045.1 Paramacrobiotus richtersi | reverse complement strand
ACATTTTACCTTGTAGTTGTCTCTGCATGTGTCTTCGCACTTGATTTTGTGTCGGCGGCTTTTGCCCAATAAACAACCATTTTCCAGGCAGAGGCCACAAAATTAAATATGGCCGACGGTGAATATGTAAGCTGGTACAAGACGTAACTCCGGTTATCATACAATAATCTCAACAGGAATATCTGTTAGGTTTTCCTGACGGTTGAACCATATCCGCATACCAGCTAGGGAAATTACTCGCGCCCAGTTTAATGATGCGTTGGATAATTACTTGGTTGTGCTGACTTGTAGCCAGTTCTCTTCTCAACACGGTGAAAATTCTGGGACTAGTTAATTGGCCGTACAGAGACTCGCCACCGCCCAATGCGCCCATTTGTGGATTTAGCGGCGGACTGTGTCGCAACACATCTCGGTCTAGTTTAACAAATTCGTTAACGAATTTGTTTATCACTTTTTTACATGAGTTTCGCATTGCAGGAGATAACGAACGCTATATCGTATTTGGAACATCTCTTGCCGTCATTCTGATACTTGTCGTTATTCTCATCTCTGTTTTGGAATATGTTGTTATCATTCCAGTATCTTATTAAATCCTTTCTTTTCTCAGCAAAAAAAGCTTGCAGCTTGCTGGTGTTTTTTTTCTGTCTACTGTGTAAAAGGGAGCGAAGCTGTGATACAGATGACATTAAAGTTCTTATCGAATGCGTGCATATGGGCATGCAGCTGACATCTTCTTGATTTTATTAAATTCAAAGGAATTAGTAACGTTTCATCAAGAAATCAACAATAAAATCAAATTTCAATAATACAAAGAATTGAAATATCTTGAAATTACAGTTGTGACAGTTGTTACAGTTGTATACCAGAAAACGGCTATTATCATAGCATGACTGAATAGACAGGACTGCCCTGTCTTATTAAGACAGGGGGCTCAGAGAGGCCCGTCTGTTCAGTCATGCTATGCTATTATATAACATGCTCTATGCCTTGATATCGTTCACACGTTAATATTATAAAAGTCCGAGCTTGCCCTCTTGACATTTTACTCTCTCCTGCTTCGAGACTGAGATTCTTATAACAACTACTGCATGCCCTGCGGGCTGTCTTGGTCATCCATTGTCAAATCTGGCGCCAATGTGTAACTTGCAGCAGAAAATGAAACCTTCATCAGATTCTTTCATGCACAAGCGTGCATACGATGTACTTCACAGTTTAATATCATCACTGCGTTTCCACTTGAGCATCATTAATTTTGAAAACTGTGGTCCGAAAGTTCAGTTTACAGGGTATTCTGATCTTGCTTGTTTGAACTTCAGTGGACAGATCATTAAAGAACTACTGATAAATTGCAATAATCTAGGAAATGATGTACTTTTCCAGAGGAAAACGGGACAGTTATCAGCTGAATTTAGCCAATACTGTGATAATCAACCAAGGAAGTGACGTGTGGAGTTTAGGATACGTTCAGGACATCGAAGGTGATTACATACTTATCGATTTGGACTGCACCAAGCAGTCCGCTGTTTGGATACATTCTAGACATGTTTGGAAGCATCACCTGCTTAATCGAGATACAATCCCACAGAAATCTGCAACTATACAAGTCGCTTTGCGAAATGAAGCAACCGGACCGTATATATTCCGTGCAGGTCGGATTCTGTGCTATTCCTCCTGCAAGAATTCCTTCTTATGTTATGTTCGGCTAAACTTTACTGAAGGCGACGACGAAAACAATAACCAGCAGGTTGTACATCACTGGCAGATCGCGGCGGAGATACCAAATAACGAACAGTCCTTGGGTACATCAGGGGCCATTCCTTTCGTAAAGCATGTTATAACTTCGGAGAGGATCAAATCCCTCAAGACTGTTCATGAGGGCCGAATCCTTACGTTCATCGCACGAGCGTTCCATAACTTTGATAAAACCGGCTTTCTGGGTCTAGCGAACCAGGTACAAACTGAACAAGATCTGTTATCATACTTCGTAGGTTTTATGGGCTAGGTTTCTTACCCGGGCCGAACGTAATAAATCGCAACCCGTGTTATTCGCATGTCATGCATTGTTTAACTCGGTGAATTTGCTACGCTTTATTAGTCAGTACACTTTAGTGGCATATTGCACTTCAACTGGTATTTGTACGAATATTAGGCTTTGAATTTTTTACATGATTCACGAGAGAATTATACGTTCGTAGCCGTTCCCGTAACCGTAATAATTATTTACGTACTGGAGAGTTGATCGCACAGAAACTACAGTATAGTTCCAAGATCGATCTGACACCGTTTTCATAGTATGGTCGTTTTGAGACTTAATACCTGTAATTCTTAGGATCGCCTTCTCGTACGGATCAGCGAAAATACCATCGTTTTCGTATTTCTGGAGATTGTTGGTATCGTTGACCGACACGATTTTCTGGCGGCTGTATCAAGACGGGAAGATGTGATTTCCGCTGCCCTCTTAAGGTTTTTCGAGTGCTGTGAGAATCAGAAAACAGAAAAACTCACCGTTCTGAGTTCACATGCTCCAGGTAAGGAACGCATTGAATTATAAGGATGTTACAATGTAAAGGTGACGCTTTGGCTACCACAGTGCTATATAATAACAATAATAATAATAAAGGTCTGTCCGTGACTCTGTAATAATCCCAACGCTCGAATAAGTTGCCGGCCAACGCCGGGTAACCAAGAAGGTACGGTTGGAAAAGCCACCTTGTGCAGTGGCATCTGGACATATAAGCGCTTATTGTAATATGCATCTGTACGTGCTTACTGTATTACTGCATTTAATTAATATATATACATGCAAATTAATTCCGCAAGCCTACTGTATGTGCATGGTGGTACTGTGTTTGTGATGTTGTCTTCTTCCAGAACAAGGCGATCGCCTGCACATAGTTCTTCCAGCTGAAATCCTTTTCGAAGTTCTGTACCATTTGGACTCGCATTCCCAGTTCAGAGCAAAAAGGTACTAACAGTAGTAAATTTTCGAACTTAGA
Source organism: Paramacrobiotus richtersi (assembly GCA_034698045.1). NCBI lineage: Eukaryota > Metazoa > Tardigrada > Eutardigrada > Parachela > Macrobiotidae > Paramacrobiotus > Paramacrobiotus richtersi. The sequence goes on along the minus strand of JAQGAU010000790.1, from coordinate 20,873 downwards.
CTATCAGACACTGTTGGACTGTCTTGCTGCGATTTCATACGAAAATGCAAGCTTGTTAAGTTATTGATTCAGGTTCAAATGCCAAGCAATATTGCAGTCGGTTTTTCCTAAGTGGAATTCAGGGGTCATACTATACAATACGTCAGAGGTCATACTATAATCTGGGTTTTTTACTGGATAATGCTATTTGTCGTTTGATAATATCAAATTGATATCTGGTAATGAGAAAGAGAAAGAGACATTTGTCGGTTTAGGACAAGGTTCATACACTCTCAACGAGCTCCCGAACATACGAGATGGTAACCTAGACCAGCTGCTATCGTCCATTGCCTTGCATACATGGTACTTGCATATATGTACAGGATTGCATTAAACAAGCAGATATGCGGTGTGAAATAATCGCCATGGGTTCTTATTTCGGCGGGAGCGCTTATGGTTCTGCGTCGCTTCGGTCGTTTAGTTCTCGCAGTAAGTGAGTGCACTTTCTTGGATCAGGCTTCGGAAAAGTTGACCTACGGTCCTTTTTTCCATAAGTAACGGGTCTGAAGCAGCGGAGAACTATGACACCACGCACCCTGATATTGTTCAGACAGAAAAACAAAATACAACGCTGTAGCATTCCAGTTCGATATGCACTACGGTCGGGTTATACCCGAATAACATTGTTTTGAGGTTTCAGCGTTCCAAGGTTTCGCGTGTGTCCAAGCCGTACGCAGTACCCTGGCGATTTTTTATCGCGTTGCTTTGACAACTTTTCAAGCCATCTGAACAAAAGCATGTTAGTGAGCCCATAATGATCTCTTCCTGTAGAAACCGTTGCGAATGGATAGGGGCCGGTGGGTTTGGTTTTCGTGGTACCATAATTAACGATTTCGTAGAAACTTTCCCGCGACGGTTTTAGGGTAGTGTATGTATTGTCTGAAAGCACTCACGCCAGTGTACTTTTTTCTCAGGCCGTTTGCAGTCAACCGCCAAAGAACGGTTAAACTTTGATATGGAACTCTAGAAATCCGCAGATTTCTGTAGTAAACACTGAGAAACTGGGTCTGACCTGGAATCCTGAGGTGGTAATATCTCACCGTTCCAGTGCGTCTGCATAACCGAAGGACCCCGACCGGCAGACATGTTTGTAGTAGCTTTCTTTGGCTGAAAATGGTAACACAGTTCATGACAACCTTCTGCGTGTTTTTGTCAATAAAAAAACTTGTTGCTGAGTCCACGAAATGAAACGTCAAAGTCTGACATATGGTGTGTCTCTGCGGTAGCATTGCGGCTACGCCCACAGCTCGGTGCCGAGGGTCCGAAAATAGTCTTGCCCCATGTTAATCTGGACAGAAATCTATGGCCTACCGGTTGAGTGCTATCATCTCGAGTTTTTCAGGAATTTCGGAACCAAAAAGTCCGAGGGAACAAACAAGCGTCTCAAGGCCATACGTACAAATCCGGTGGTCTCTAGATTAAATTCTGTATAATTTGGCGATGGCGTGTAAATTCAGCAATCTGTATCTTAAACGGTGCAGAAAGAACCGGGTACTCATGTCAGATACCAACAAACAGTACTTCTTGACACGGTGACCTACGGCAGCACCCCAAACAGATTGTTCGGGTATGGCCCGATCGCAGCATATATGTTAAACTAAATTTTTCTGGTTGTAGATGTGCTCTTTTGCAGGGTCTGCACATTATGGAATGCAGTACTGACAAGTTCACTGCAGTTTGTATGCATTACAGTGGATTTTACTTGCATCAGCACACAGATCCCGCTACGTCGAGATACCGAAGGCTATTGCATAGGCCTGCTACTGGATCGGTGCGTTAAGAAATGCACGAAAGCCTTAGCTTTAGTCAATCTATCTCACTGGACGGATTATCCATTGCCGGTAATGAAACTGATTTCCAGTTTCCTAAGCGTGAAAAAAACCGTCCTGTCAATAATCTTGCTGAAGAATGCTAGCGTTCCATATGAGCTCGGTACACGCTATGACGACGAAACTGTCAGTCACCGCTGTGATTATCTGTCGATTCTCATGCCATTGTGCCGGCGATTATTGCTGTCTAATTATACCGTCCGAAGAGCTTTCTGTACATGCATTTTCGAGAATGGCGGAAAAACAGACGAACGTTGGAAGGACGTTGTGCTTTCCCGCATCGATATAGACTGTGCAGCGGGTACTCGAAGCACGTTCCGGTGCCATATGGACGCTTTGGAACAGTCTCTTCCTTCCGCCCATGCCGCAAAGGAGCAATTCAAAGACCTGCACGCGCGTATGGTCCAGAATTTGCCATATCCTGATGGATGGCAAACGTTTAGAAACCTGTTGAAACGGTAAGCGATTTAACTTGTACTTTGAACTTATCCCTTAATTACACAGCCTAACTGGGAACAACCAAACAGGCGCTGATCCCCTCATAGGTTCCACGCCGCTTTGATTTGTAAATAAGTACAGACTGCCGTACGACAGTTGACTCAGTTCCATTAGGGTACTGTATTACTCCCTGGAAAACCGTCTGCGCTTATAGGTAGTGCATATTTCTGGACTTTGGTGATTTTGGTTGTTTTTTCGATGTATGAGCTGTTCATTTTGGTAGCGTTTTGATACGATGGTCGTCTTCTTAACCGGAATAAATGTCGGTGTATTTCTGGACAGGGACACGACTGCGTTTTACCAAGATCGGTGTGCAGATCAGTGTGTACATTGATCTCAGTCGCTCATTTCGCACAAAATTAATGTAATATTATGCAACTTTTCGGTTGGAACTTATTCGGAAGTGCGGTCGGCCTTGTACGGTGCGTAGGTCCTGCTATGTAGATGGATACCCAACAAAACTGCAGTAAGCTGTTTACGTCGGCGTTAAAAAAAATTAGAATATTAACTATGGATGCAAAATCTGATCTTTGCAGACACATTATACTGACTGAAAATGCGACATCCGATGGTTTTTGGGACAATGTGGATTTGAGAAACTTTGACGGTCTGCCTCTCAGTAAATTTGTTCTACACATGATCGATGCCAACGGTAATTCAGCGGATTTTTGTGGATTGATAAACGGTTAACAACTTACCTAACCATGCTCTAGTTTTTCGGAACACCTAGCATCCTTTTAGAGAATGACAAGAAATGTTAGCGATGATTGCTTATTTGTTTTTGAATATTTGTTTGTTAGGTAATAGTCATACCGTAAATATTACATACGCACTCAAAAAAGTGTTCAAACCCAGTTCGATTTTTGTACGGCATGTGCTGTGCCCTGTTTTACTTCCGATTTTGTTGCTGGCTTATTTGGATCAATAAAGTATGCACATCAGTACTGCACAAGAAATTTTAACCCACCAACGTGTTACACATGCTGGCGGGCACGCGCTGACGCACCAATCCAATCTATTGAAAGGACAAAAAAGCTATAAGATAAGGTCTAGCATACTGAGATGCCATTCCAGCCAGAACGTTTGCATTTCGCCCTTTCCTTTTACGAATGTCAAACAAAGCGGCAGAAGTACAAACTGAGGTAAGAGTAAGATGCAGGCGGCTCTCTGGTCGCTAAGATGGATCCTGCCAGCTTCTCCATGGCTCTCCATTCTGCTTGCTGTGTTCATCGTATCTCCAAATCTAAGCACAACATATATCAATAAACAGCAATATTATAATACATTAATAACAGATCTTTGGCACAGCTTACAAGCAATAACGTGGCGACTTTGTACCAACAATTCCTGCAGCAACTGGTCCTGCAACACCCGGTCAAGATAAAAGGTCATTCAAGTTCACGGTGTACCCCAAACTTGCTTGAATGTATCCCGTTTCTCAAATCAGTTTCATGTCGACAAATTGATCATTTCCTATAGATTTTCATCAGCTGGCACGCCATATCGGCTGTTTCGATAGCGTGCTTATCATCTCCTGACTGGGATTCCGCTGGTAACCTGACGAACAATACAGCACTCGAAACACTGCGATTACAACTAACTTCGTTCTTACAAGGTAGGAGTTGTTTATAGCCTCCACTTTGTAGACATCAAATGATGAAAAACTTGGTCAAAAGTCAACTCAGAAAGTGTACCCCCTTTATACGGCGTTTTAGCTTTGATAATTTCGCCAAACCCGATGATATCACTGAAGTGAACGGTCGCCTGTGAAGAAAGAATTCAGTAATTGGTTGTGCATAAAAGTTGCTAACGAGTTTTACATTCTCAAACATTTCAGCTTCGACGAATTCTCGTAATTTTAACCGGTGCACGATTGACCTAAACTGTTTGACAAGTGTTATGTGACGATCACGGTGACTGGAAAACTGCCGTTGACCGTACTCAAACAAAAACTTAAAGCAGCAAAGAATCGCTCTGTTGTTGTTCCCGCTGCAGTTCCACTGTTCGCTCATGAACTCGGTGTTCCAGTTCTTCCGCATACTTTTGCAGGCGTTTGATCATCTTATCAACCAGTTTATCCCGACCGGAAATGTTCAGTCTCCGTAAAATTGACGACTGGGCTTGCTGAATCGTTGGTCTAAGTCGAGGCTTCACATGCCAGCAGCTGCGCAGGACTGGGTTAATCTCCTCGGGAATATGGGCACGATCAATAAATGGTCGGCAGGAATTATTTTTGACAATGGTAATCTGTTCATACAGCTCTAGAAACACGTGCATTACTAGATAACACTTACGGCAATCGCTGGATAATGCTATTATACTGTACCTTCATGATTCAGCAAGAAAATCAAAGTCCCATAAAAACCTCAGCCAAAATGACGGCCATTGAATAAATGTCGCATTTTTGTGTTAGCTTCATTCGACAACACATTCCGGTGCTGTCCAGTATATATCCGGAGTGTTGTAATTTATCGGCTTTTGTGACTCGCTGATCAGTTTGGTGACCTTTCGGTGGCCCAGCTTTGAAATGTTTAAGGTAAACCTTCCATCAATTAAACAACACGAGCTTGTTAAGAACCCGTGCTTTTTCACCGTTGATTCATGTACGAATCGCAAGCCCTACAAAATCAGCATTTGTGAAGCGCATGTGTGTCACTGTTTGTCGGTTTGCGTACAAATAGCAGGTCTTGCACGAACAACTTTTTCAGTTCCGGATCTGGCTTCTGGGCCAGCATATCACGCAGCGATCCACGTTTGCAATAATCGTCGAGCGTCAACAGGGATACACCGTCATAGGCGGTGCAAATACCAATAAACGTGTTGACGTTTTGATGAGACAGGCCAGCTCTAACTGTAACAGATGAACATGAGTTATGATCAACAGTAATGGAAGCCACTGGTTCTAATGTGTCAGTACTGATCCGCTTCTTGACGACCTTTGAAAACCTATTTCACAGTCTTACCCTAGCCAGCAATTTCATAATAAGTCGCGGTAGTTCGTCCATAGAATTGACATTAGACACATGCCACTTCTTTGGCCCAAACTTGCTGTTGATTGTAGCTGAAATTTGTATCCAAAACTGCCGAAGCATGGTTAACGAAACCAGTCCACCAGACAAAGCAGAATGTGCCGAAAGCAGATTTGAATCTAAAGCTGAATTATTTTCATAATCATTCAAATCGTACCCACAAATGCGTTGACGAGCCTAAAGAGATCAACTTCGGATGTGCATCGTAACTAAATCTGTTGATTTATGTACTTCTCTTGATTTATGACGTATAGTCACAAGAACAACTTCATTCATTAAGAATGAAATCGAAAGAGACGACAAGAAAGCATTATCCTTAAACTGCCAGACCGTCTGGGAGAACAATGCAGAGATGTCTGCCTCAGCACCAAAACCTGAATTGCACACCTTCTCTGGACTTCCAATGAACTGACAATGACTGCGCTCCGCGATAATCCCGGCATCCTTTGGCCGTGCCGAATTTAAATTACCACCGGGAAACTGTACGCATCTTCTGCTTCTTCGGACTATTCATGTTTTCCTTATTAGCGTCGTTTTCCTCTTCTTTATTTTTTCCCTTGGGTAACTCCTCGTCAGAATAAGTTTGCACAGTTCTTAGTAAATACTGTGGCCTGCTAATTTAGTTCGACATTCCTGCTCATGCTCCGCAAGGCTGAAGCTCTAGTCCGCCGAATGTTCATGGGTCATTCCTGTAAAAAGTAATCAAATTGACCGATATAGACTGCGATAGTAATACGCAAAAATTAATGTACATGTCCGTACGTACTCGTAATTGGATTTTGTATGCAACATCGTGAACTGGCCTTTTAACAGAATCTTGAAAAGTCATTATTGATCTATCCAACTGATGCATGTGTCCAAACGGTAAAACTAACCTGTTGATGCACAACAATTGTTAAACGAGAAAAACCCTTATCTCATGGACACGGTAAATGAAATAATTATGCGATCCCGATTCCGGTCAATACGAATTACGACATTTGCGTTTCCGTTAGCTTAGAGACTCATCACCAAACTGCTACATCGTTCGAGGGTTTGAATTAATAGACTCCATAAAAGAAAAATATAACAATCAGTTAAAGATACGATAAAAGAATATTATTATGTTATTAATTAAAGAACAATATATTGGAAATATTGCCAAGTATTACGGCGCTTTCGTGTGACCAGAAGGCCATAACTTTTCTGTTTCCGGTTCAGTTTTTAATACAGACATAATTTCCGTAGTTATTTTAGCTCCAGCATTGTAATATATTGCCAATAAAATTTAATATCATACTACATATTTATACTACATATATTACACTATATTATACTATCTGTTTGCTTGTCGGTGAATGTTTTTGTGCGCAATCATTCTACGCAGCCAGATGCAGTACGTAGACAACTGGTGGCTCTCACACTCTTTTAATTAAACATAATTAAACACCAATCAATCCATAGTTTCGTTCCCCAGCACCTTGCAAAATAAACTTCCAAGAAAGAACATACAGATCAGATGATCTACAAAGCAATAAGATGTAATCCCTTACAAGGATTACAAAACTAGTTAAAAAACACCGACACTGCCGGCATAGGCATTATTAATTGCACATCGGAAAAGATCAGAGGAGTGTCGGGAACAGAGGGCGTCGGGAGCAGTCCATGAGGGCAGGAAGTCTGAAAGATTCTCCAGGGCGTCAGCCACTTCGTCCAGACCAGCCAGGCCTTCCTGGTTTTGTCCGGGCTGCTGGACTACCGGAAGTCGCAGCGCCCGTCCTCCACGACTGACCTCAACGATGCCATCCACGTCAGTCATAAATTCGCTGAAAACCAAAACTCATTATGCGCAAAAATCGAAACCGTCGACTGCACATGAATACCGGTTTTTTTAATGTAATACGAAACAGCAGATCGCAAAAGCCGTCAGTATCACCCACAAATGAGCATATAAGAAATGACCGACTAATTTCCACACAGTTCTACATGTAAACGAATTCTCGCAATTATACATATAAAAAATTAGGAATAAGAAGGGAATACGATCACATAATCACCATATAATTCCTATAAAAAAATTAATGCTTTCATTTAATTAACTGTTCTATTTTCTTGAACATGTTAGCATCTGGGTGTTTGCCAGTAAACACAGCGTGGTCATACTATTTGTTGTTTGTTCCGTATCGTACACAATTTACAATTATCGTTAAATTTTATCGGTACAAAAATCAGTATTCTCCGCCATTCAGTATTATACTGTATTTGTTCTTTCTCCATATGACAATTTTGTTAATTTGTTTTCTTCCCGCTATTTAATGTTAAACTGCCATTTTGTCCATGTTAAGACGATTTTCCACCCATTGCAGACAGCCGCGCACCTGTAACCGTTGCATCCAGGTGCATTACTGTTTTTAATAACTAGAACATGGATATAGACTGTCGAGAAATCCGTTTGTGCGCGCAACGTCCAGTTACTGCGCAACAGTGGCGAAAAGTTTAAACACGTTTCCTTCTCAGATAATTCAGTATTTTATCCAAACTTCTTGAAACTTTCATCATAAATGCACATATATGTGATGATCGTTCTGAACCACTTTCAGCCCTGAGATATGTTTTTGAAATTTTAAAATGAATTTTAAAATTTTTGAAATTCATTTTAAAATTTCAGAAACATGGTACCAGGCTAATTCTGGGTCAGAACGATTGTCATATATATGTGCATTTGTGATGAAAGTTTCAAGAAGTTTGGATGAAACGCTGAATTATCTGAGAAGGAAACGTGTTTAAACTTTTCGGAACTGTTGCGCAATAACCGGACGTTGCGCGCACAAACGGATTGTTGGGCACTCTATATCGATGTTCTGACTATTAAAAATAGCAAAACAGCTACGTATAAAGATTACAGGCGCGCGGCTGTCTTAGTTTCACTAATAGTTATAGCAACGGGTGGAATATAGCCTTAAGCACGTTACCGATCAGCAAACCAAATGCTACCAATTAAGGTGTTAATATTAAAATCGTCTAATGAACTGTTTATAAATAAACAAGACGATCAAAAAAATAAATGCAGTGCGACGTTTCTGGATGGTACTTCGTATAATTATGCTAATTTAAATTATCTGATTCTGTTCGAAAAAATATTTTGGCCGAGAAAAATTTTCTGAAGAAAGCTTCACAAAACTGCGCATTTTAGTGCTCCAAACTCGAGCATGCAAATCAGACAAATGAACAAAAAAAATCAAAGAAATTTTGGTTCGAAGAACGAACCTCAAGTCCGCCAAATCAACCTCCGTAATTTCGGGTCCGGGGATAAACAGGCGATTGCCTTCTTTGAATGGAGTCCCTTCCATATCAAAGAGATGAGCACGAGTATTCAGGCCAAACACTTCCATCACGGCACCGATGGTCTTCAGATCCGGTGTATTATCTGTGAAAAAACTCAGAAGTTACCTGTTTGGGAATACAGCGTTGCATGGCTGCCAAGTTTAAACGTAATTGTTTTTGTTGTACGCCGTAAACATACTTGCAGATGTGAATGTAAACACGATAAAATGATCGGCTGTGTTGGCCATAATTATATTGTATTGGAGCAATTTATAGTCAAAGTTACTCGAATTCCAGTCAGGACGTAGGTTCTCAAAAATGGTTTTACAACTCAAAAATAGTGACGGATGACGGATCCAAGATTTCACATGCAGCGTCTCGGCTCACTGTGAAGATCAAGTGCGATAAGCAAATCGCACATGTACGTACACTGATCTTGCATAAACCCGGTGTACTGAACTATTACCGCTAATTAATTATTTTGTGGTTTTCCACCGTCCATACTCCCTCAGCCGGTAAGCCCATGTCTACGTGGCAAACGAGATAAGTCAAGTCACTGTACGGAAGTGCGCGAAGATCAGCGCAGCTTCGAATGGCTCCACAACCAAAGGAGCCCGCCAGATTTCTTGCGCAGACAGCATATAATTATCAAAATACATTTCAACAGCTCTGGCCTACAAATTAGCAAACATATGTACAAAGCTTTTCGCATCTCAGCATCGTCATATGTTAGTACTTGATAACATACGTTAAATACAAATCATTCGGCGTTATACGAGATGTGTATACATAATCGTACCATGCTTTACCGTATGTGAAACATGGTGTGCTAATGTTGTAGTAACAGTAACTGTAAGGTTAATCTACTGATTCTACTCGAATGTCACTTGCAACGAAGTTTACTTTGATCATGCATATGAAAACGAGCTGATACAGTCGGTTATGAGCTGGCGTATTTTCAGATCGATTTTTCCAACTATCGGCATATGAAGCTTTGTCCAAACTGCAGAAGGTCACCGTGTTCTTCAAAAAAGAACGGAGGCGTGGCTAAAGGAAGATACGGTTCGCGAAGCCACCTCATAAGGTGGCTTTGCGAACCATATCTTCGTCGATTCTTCGATAAACCACGCCCGCGTGCAGCATCCAGATTCGCTTCTAATTCGAGACCCACCCTTAGCTTCAGCAAAGCAACTACTGAAATTTACAGCACAAAAAAAGCGCAAACATTCACCAGAAACTTTCATTGATCGTAAACCTTTAGGAACGTAACTGACCACTTACGCAATCACCTCTGGTGATATTTCGACGATATGCCGCGATCTGTAGTCAGAACGCAATTAGTTCCACAAAATGCTCAGCGACACTACCGGTTTTGGTTTTTGAGTGGGCATGCTTACTATGAATTTTTACAAGTTATATGCATGCCCTCAGAACGTGACAGCTGAAAGGTCACGGTTACAGTCATACAAAAAGTTAAAAGGTAATTCCTAGCCAGCTGGTTCAATGTCGCCCAGCGCTTCCTCAAACGTGTCATCCTTGAAACTATTGGTAACATTGTTAATCACCGTATATCCCTTAACCTGCTTGACGCTTCCCGGGGTGGCTACAGCCGTGGTTTTACTGGTTTTATCGCACAAAATGTAGACCGTACGTTCTCCAGTGTATTTGGTAATTATCAGATTCATATAAAGGAAGAAGATACAAAATGCATTAACAATGAACTGGGGTGTATACCAGAATTTTGGCTTTCGTTTTTGTCTTTACGTATACGCTGTACGCATACTTCTGTCTAGCTGCTGACAATAGAAAATCCCACCGTTGCGCAGTTTTTCAGCATCTCACTAACACAGTCAGAACTGACATTGAACTGTATATACGAGGACTGACATAGAGGATGGCTGATACAGCTTCTTGCTGCTCCACAAATCACACTGGACAACGAACTGAAGAACAGCTTAATTGTCGATTTGCTGCAGGTCTGATACTTTATCAGTTTATCTAGCTCAGACATGTAATGTATGTAGTGCAATAACAGCTACCCCACGGGCTGAAATACATGCACTTGCACTCCGTTATCGGATATCATGGATCTCTGAACTTGTTTACTGGTGCCATAACGAATCATTTTGGACATTGACGAATCACCGGCGTTGACATTGACAATATGTTTTACTGTTTCTGCGATAAGTATGTTTGTAGATGACCTTTCTACAGAAACCCGATCGAAACATGGAGAACCATATTGCAGTACTGTTTTGATAAGGATCCATATGTGCGCCCAATCGAAAAGCAGCTTTGACACAATGCAAAAGTTTTTCTGATGATAGAAAAAAACAAAGCGTTATTGAGAAAGCAATAGTCATTCGAGTCGCATGCTTCCGTTGCCAGTTTCCTCTTAATTAATTTAGGCTTTACTTGCATTCACATAGATTGTCAGCGGCTTGCCGGTGCCAAATGGAACTAAACATGTTCAGGAAATTTGCCATACCGCTGAAACATTGCTGCAAGCATTCAACTTACGAATACGGCTCTTACCCGAAGCAATGTCTTTTCGTACTGGAATTCACAGCAGTACAAAATCTTGTCCAGATACCGGTATTGCAGCTCGCATAAAGTAAGTGTACGTTAATCAAAGTAAAAACAGTCTTCTCGCAGGCTCATGCGTTGCTGGTGCTACCGGCATTCGTCGACCACGTTACTGCCTGTGATTAACCTTTCACAACTCGCAGCCGCAAAGTTTATCACTGATAATGTTGTACTGTAGGTTTGGTGACGCAGTTAATACCGCGTCGAGGATGGCGTCCAGTGGCGAGCCAAGCCGTATACATATCAGTGGAGTAACGGCGGAATTTCTGACTGAAGATCCTGGATTTCGCTGCACTTCCAGAGGACTGATTCAAGCGAAAGGAAAAGGAGAAATGGAAACTTTCTGGATGGATAAGTTGGCCATGGAACATGCTCGATCCCGTACCGCTCTCTTAAGTCATTATTTGTCACTGTTGTTCATTTGGGCAGATCGATGTAAATTGTGGTATTTGATTTCTGTTTCTGAGAAACGGAAAGTTTTACGTATAGTCCTAAGCCACATTTTTGTCTAACAGTGTATTTTTATAGGAAACAAAATCAAAGCTTCTTCCCTTGTAGAAAAATACAAACGTCTCTTGCAGTAAACGTTGTTGAGCCACATTTTTTGAGATCAGACTCACAAATCATAATTTTGTGATACTATATCCGACACTGCAGACAATGACAGCGGGGAAAGCACCGGTGCAGATTTTTCCTGGTTATCTGTCTTGTTTCAACCAAGAATCATATCAATGTTTTTCCGAAAGCTAACTTTATGACTATTTTCGAGCGGCCTCACGAATTCAGATTGGAGTACAGTGCGTTTTGATTCGTGAGAGATTAGTTTCTTTTGTTAAGACTGTATGTAGTTATTAGCCATCCCTGAGTCTTGTGACGGCCTGCGATATTATTCTTGAAGTACCAGACACTGATTTTGCGTTGTACCTGTACGAGTCATATTCCTCGGACCGACTGGACCGAAACCGGAAGCAATATGTTCAGTTTTTATGTGGCTTTGGCGGAAGCTAAACTGCCACCATGTACCGGATCAATGACGCATTCGTAGCCATCTCCAAATAAACTGTCAATGCCACAATCTCTAGTAGCAATAATGCAACTCCTTCAGGCAAGTGTCTTTGGTTAATGCTGCCGCACCCTAAACAATGAACACAGCAGAGTGCCTTATTGAGCCGCCACATAACTCCTGCGGTGAAAAAGTTGACCTCTCGGCAGGTATACAAATGTGTTGGGAAATTGCTGCTAAAAGAACTGATATAATGTCAAGATACCTCATTCAGTGACGTAAAACCAGCATCCGCAAACATAAATGTCTTCCACCATCCTTTCATACCACGGATCCCTATCCAGTCTGATTTATTCAGTGTGCCGTGTGCGTGTATCTATTAAATTATGTTCTGGAAACATTCTACGTAAAGGCCTGCCCGGCTGTCCGAACAGTTTGGGTGTGAATCTGTACATTGTATCATTTTGTGACAAGTGGAAAGAGACAGGACGGTGCCCGGAGATACCCGCGTGTTACAAACGACCTCGTGAGGAAATTGTCGCATGCAACGTAGGCTGTGCCAAGTCACGTGCCTCGAGAGAAGTAAGAATTATACATCTGGAAGATTTGTATTGCTCCTTTTTCACGTTGGCTGTTGTTGTCCAACCATCGTATACACAAGAGTCTTTTTTCCAAAACGGTAGTAACCTTAGGTTTGTGTTTGTAGATTCTGGATGGAATTTGATCTCACTATTAACGTAGCCATCGTACCGGAATAGAGAACTTTCGCTTCCATCTAGATTCATCTAGAATCCGCTGCCTGCAGAAGTTTCATGCTTTGTCACCTGCGTTTTGTCATTTGAGTAGCCAAAACTGTCAATGCATTTGTGGAACTCGGATTTCAGCCACCAAGAGAGAGAACTGCTCGTTTCCCTAAGAAGTACATTTCCGACAAGGCGTTGACACAATAGAAAGGAAATAATGTTCTATTGATTTAGTTAGTTCGATAGTACATCGGCTTGCGATAACATGACATTATCGATGGCATGACCGCGGTTACAGTGGGTAATTAGTGAATGTGTTGCAGTTTCCAGTCGGACAGGAATTTTTGAATACATAAATAAGCAGGAGGAAGATGTCGATTATTGACTACAACTCGTCATGATGGAGGTGTTTTTCACGTATGACCCGAATGTTCTGTAATCGACAAGCCGATCCCGCGATCTATATATGTAAACCCAATACCTCGCACAGCTGACAACTGATACCCCATATGTGTCTCTCACTTTTTCATTTTTGCGTTGACTCTCGGCCAAGTTAATCAGCTGCAAATACAACTGAAGTTTACGCGACTTACATCTGTGATCACGGTCACAGAAAAAGAGCTGCACGGTCCAAAATGGGACCAGGCGCTTTTTCTGCACAGCTCATTTTCTATATTCTCTGGATAAAAGCAACTTCCAGATGTGAACGGTTATCCGTGGAAATCATATCCCCGGGAATGTTCAATCTGGCCAGTTTGACCAGTATGCCGTTAACTGCTCCCGCCATTGATATCGGTCTGGAAGAGATCCAAAGCAACTACTCCAGTCTGTTGGATGTTAGCTTGGTGTATCTGTACAGTCGGTCGTTTACTACATGCGACGAAGCAGCGACCGGTATTGACCATCTCGTAGCGGAGTACTATTACAAGCAACGGCGCAACGCAAATCTCACCGTCTTTATGTTTCCAGGTAAGCATTGTCAAGTTTTTTTCCTTTCCTAATGGTGAAATCAAGACTAAATTCTGTATAAAATACAAGTTTAGTGAGCTACATGGTTTCGTCGTCAGAATAGTTATTAGATTGATTTTTACTATATATTGCCCATTATATAATGGTTTCCAACTTTCCGTTAAACAAACCATCTGAGACCCTTATCACGTTAAAATTAAGCATACTTAGGCATCCTTTGCAAGTGTAAACGATCGAATTTAACAAATTCCGTTCTGAAATCCGCATTGCTCAACAGTTTACAGCTTGAGCGAATATTAAATCAGTGTCTATGCATATGCTAACGCGTCTCTTTTAGCCTCGTATAATATTTATCATGTTACTGTGGTTTAAATGAATTAGTACATTTTTTATGAATTCCGTTCAACGATTCTCAGGCATTAAGTATGCATTTATTATTAATCACTATGATAGTTATTAATTGATAACCATCAAATATTAACAATGGCGTGGAAATGGCTGATGCTGTCTGTAGAAAGAAGCAAAGCTGTTGAGACGGCCGCATTTTTTATAAAATGCTTATAAGAATCCAGTGCTACCATTATCAGCTGATGTAAACTAAAACCGCGGCATTTCGTTTCGTCAGAGTTGTATTGTCTGTTCTTACCTGCGTGACGGCAGAAAGCTGTTTTTTAAATACATGGTCGGATTGATCAGAAAGAAAAAGACATCAAATTATTATTCATATATTGATCATGTACACATTTGCGGGGATGTTTCAGGATGTTCGTGGGAAGCGATTTCCGTAGCCAAGCTGACTGCAGGTATTGAGCGGTTGATACTTAGATCCATTGTACGGTTGATCGATCAGCCGTGGCGCTATGAAATTGCTTCCGTAGATCTTGTTTATTATTAGTTTATTTGCATAGCACTTAACTTGATAATTGGCACATATTTCGTGCAATATTTTCCACAATGTCTTGCGCTAATTATGCTTGTTTTCACCTTTCCAGGATGGAACCAGTTAGCAATAATCGGGTAACCCACCTTTTTGGTTCTGCGTAATTCCCGACCACTCCTCACTTGTTCGTAATTTGGGTATTTAGTGCGTTCAACGACATTTCCCTGCGTGACAAATCCGCGTACCCCAACGTCATCCAGGCCGGCCCCGTGATGATGCGGCAGATTATTGCTGCTTTCGTTGATTTTCTTACAAAGTATAACTGGAAAACGGTTTACGTGGTGTGCGATAAAGCCGGTAAAAGCGCGGCTATCGCCTCCGCGGGAAGTTTTCTGTTAGAGAAAACACTGAAGCAGACGAATGGGTATACGGTGTATAGTAAAGCTGTCAACAGCTCCATGGATGAAACGTTCGATGAGGTGCTACGCGAGATTGAACAAGTTGCCAGAAGTAAGATGATAAAATCTTATAGACCACTTTTATTATTCTTCTTACCATATGGTGATCTTTTAGTTGTCACATTCTGGGGACACGCAGATAATTTGAGGAAGTTCATGGTACACCATCGCTTTTTTTCAAGACATGTGATTTCCGAAAATCTTGCTGTATTTCATTTTTCAGATCGCAGCACATCGTCGTGGTATGGCCAGAGGTGACTACGTAAGTGCTTGTTTTAACGACGTATGTCTCTATAAGTTTTATTTTACAAGGGGTACTCCCGAGTTTCGCCTTGCGATTCTACATTATTTCTGATGCGGAAAGCTATATGCATGAAATAAAAGATATTGCTGTTGTTTATTAAAGGTTTACATGTCGCTGTCACCCTTTGAGTACGCGACCCCATTGTTTGGAAATACTACATGGGAACACAATGATCCGTATGATGAGGTACAGTCTTCAGACGAAACCGTTCTTATTACAGCATTTCAACGGCAACTCGCTCTTACTGTAGATAAGTTTCAAGGCATACAGATCGTTGTTCGTGGTAACTGCCACTTCATCCGGTCCTGAAGCAAAACAAAACCGAAGGACAATGCGATCAGAATTGGTGCGGCGATCTGCCGAACAATATAACTATTTCTATCAAGCTGGTGAATTGGTAATACGTTTTCCGGATCATTTCGACGCGTGATGAAAGTGACTTCGTTATTTTTGTTAGCCAATTCCGCACGTCTACACCCACTACGCCTGCATGTACATGCTAGGAAAGGTATCGTAATATTCTTCTGCGAACAAAAGCACTTATGGTAGCAAGCGCGCTAATCAGCGTTGCAGTTTATCTTGAACTGCAGCGATGCTTTAAATCTTGTAGCTTTTGAAAGAAATCGCAACAGGACAGTTATCCTACCGTGACAGACTCCCAACTGGAGATTTAGCCAGATGGTTCTGGGATAAATCCTTTGATACACCCGTCGGTCAAATCAATTTCGATCGCGTTGGAGAACGTCAAATCCAGTTGGAAGTTCGGCAGTTTAACAGTACAACAGGAGTTTTCTCCGTAAGCGAATGCTGCTGTTGTGTCTTACGAATACATACAAGTACGATTACAATTGGTAGTACCGTAGTACTGCTGATGATAGGTTTTTACAGCCGTTTTTACGACAAAACCTAAGCGCTCCCGGTCAGCTAATCGAACTAGACAAATTACTGTGGTTTACGGGAACTGTGCCGCTGGACATTCCGATCTGTGGATTCAGTGGTGTAACAGGGATCTGTGCCACAACATCCGGTCAGTACATTCACCCTCAGCACTGTAACCTATCCAGTTTCTGCCAACAGTACGCAACCGTTGATCTAGGTAATCAGACCAAGCTCATTCTGTTGTCCACTTTAATCGCATTAGCGGTGCTGGCTGTGTTTATTGCTGCTACTTCGTTGATCGCTAGGCAAGTACCTTTACATATATCTATTCCGTCAACAAACCCTAACTCTTAAATCTGGGTAACTTTAGGAAAGCGTACTCGGAAATGCATTTACGGAGTGTACCATGGGAACTCCCAGTCGCAGAAGACTACCCAGAGTTGCAAGCAGAAACGAAACCCGTGGTATGCGCAAAGAGTTACGGATCAGTACGCATAGTCAACGAATGCATGACTTTCTTCCTTAGGACACCACGGTTGTCTATCGACGACAGGTCACCCTTCGAAATCAGAACTATGTCGCAGCGTCTGTGCCGTACTACTCCTACACCAATGAGCAAACGATCCGTCACAGTCTCAACGAACGAAAATGCAAGGGTTTCTTACACGCTGTATGTGCTTACACTGGCGCTGCATTTCGACTGTATGCTGTACGTACGGTTCTTTTCAGCTACTAACAATGGAAGATTCCAACATTGTACAGTTCTTTGGTGTCTTGATCACAAGATCCGACTTGAGCTGTATCTATGAAAACTGTCATAGAGGATGTCTGAGACAGCTTCTTGATGCTCCACAAATCACACTGGATGATGAACTGAAGAACAGCTTGATTGTTGATTTGCTGCAGGTTTCACACTCCATTTATTAAACGTTCATGCAGTGTACACTGATGGTCGTTTCAGGGACTGAAATACATCCACTCACATTCACTTATCAAATATCATGGATATCTCAACTGTTCAACTTGTGCCATAACCAATCATTTTGGGCTGAAAATTTCGCACACTGGGTTGGATTGGTTAGTAAACTATGCAGGGCTTAAGTACGACAAACACAGCGGAAAAGGATTTCATACATCACCGGATGACCGGCATGGAGCGGAGATTAATACCGATCCCAAACCGGTTGACATCTATGCTTCCGGGACGATATGTGCTGAAATAATCCTAGAGCGGGTAATGCATAAAAGCGAGGAAGACTGTGTCACAGCACTTGGTAAGTCTGCGAGTTGTGAAATGTCTGCCTTGGGATAAACTGATCAACTGTGTTTGCAGATGGCTTTTCTAAAGAAACCCGGTCCAAATATGGAGCCATACTGCGCAAGTGTTTCGACAAGGATCCGCTTTTGCGTCCAACCGTGAAGCAACTTTTACAAGGATTCTCCGATGATCGAAAGAAACGATCCATAATTGAAAGGCTCATACAACGGCTATCCAAATATTCTGCAGAACTAGAATATCTTGTTGGCATCAAAACGCAAGAACTACTACTGGAGCGAAGCAAGTGCGACCAGCTTCTGTCCCACTTGTTACCACCGTAAGTATTGCACTTGCTATTAGTAAACTTTTATTCTGATCTCATTCGGTAACTACAAACGGGAATTTTTTGTAGATCTGTCGTAGAATCACTGAGAATGGACGAAACCATTTTGCCACAGATGTTCGACTCGGTGACTATGATGTTCAGTGATATTGCCGGATTCGTTCAGTTTGTCACAACGAAATCACCTTACCGCGTCATCGAGTTTCTAAATTACGTGCATGGCATGGCAGATGACATCATCAACGATTACAACGTCTACAAAGTTGAGACGATTGGAGACACTTATTTCGTAAGGGTCTACGAAGCTCTGCATTGTACCCTCGCCAAACTTTAATCCAGGCTGTTAATTATTCCGAACTCGCATAGATTGTCAGCGGCTTGCCGGTACCAAACGGAACACAACACGTCCAAGAAATCTCCAATACAGCAGCAACACTTTTGAAAGAATTCAACGTACGAATACGACCATCACATGAGTCAATGTCATTTCGTATTGGAATTCATACCGGTATGAAATCTTGTCAAGACAATACAGCTCAACCGTAAATGTGACATTTTCGTAGGCTCATGCGTTACCAGTGTCATCGGCATTCAGCGACCTCGTTACTGTTTGTATGCAATCTTCTAGAATCTTACAGTTCAAATGTGCCACATATGCGCGTTAATACTGTTGTAGGTTTGGTGATACAGTCAATACAGCATCCAGAATGGCATCCTATGGTGAACCCGGCAGTATTCATATCAGCGGAATTACAGCCGAATTTCTAGGTAATGACCCCAAATTCCGATGTACATCAAGAGGACTAATTCACATAAAAGGAAAGGGTCAAATGGAGACTTTTTGGATGGAGAAATTATGAGAACCTCATCACTGAATATACGTGCTCATATTGCTCCACTTAAATTTTGAACGACTGTGATTTTTTAACCGCAGAGACAGATTGTGACAGACTGACCGTTGTGCAGCTTGTGCTTATGTTTAGAAGCAAAAAGTTTGATTGTCCAAAGCCAGGTTTGTGAAATAAAGGGCTTCTGTAAGCACAAGAACTGTAGAGGCTGGCACGAGCCGTTGTTCCACGGCTCGGCTCGCTCGCGCCCAATTTTCGAGCTATGGTTTTGTGCTCGGCTCGCTCGCAGTTCTGCTTTGGTTCGCTCGCTCGCTCGTTGATTCCGGAGGCTTCAGCTCAACTCGCTCGGCTCGCATAACAGAATGCGATTGACAGGCTCGTAGGGCTCACAGTCATTCTAAATGACAAAACTAGTGGGTTTTTGACATTTTATACAGCGAAAAAATGTTTTCGTGCAATCGATAAATTAAACAGTTGAATAGAGCGTAAAATCGGCGCTGTTTCAGTCCCAAAAGCAAATTTTTCGATGTTTTGTCTGCTGAGAAAAAGCAGCAATTATTTTTTTCAAAATTTGCTCGGTCAGAAAGGAAAGCCCGGCTCGCTCGGCTCGCTCGCAAGGCTGAAACTCCTAGCTCGGATCGACTCAGCTCGCGGCCAAAAACCGCTAGCTCGCTCATCACGCTCGCGAGCCGCGAGCGCTCACGAGTCGAGCCGAGCCTCGCGACTCGTGCCGGGCTCTAACAAGAAGAGTTCTTCACACATAAGAACAGTTCCTCAAGTTGTTCTTTTCAACAAAGACATTTTCGAATTCTGATGCAAAGTGAGACGTCTTCGTTTAAAGTCACCGTCCAAGTTTGCGAAGTCACTTTTGAAATAAGTTAAATCCTGTACTGTAATCAAGAAATCTAAACAATTGTCCGTTGACCAGGAAGGTTTCTGCGCGCACGTTACAAAAGGTCACCAACGAAAAATGGTTTATTGTGCGATGGAAAATGTTATTCCATTCCATGTTATTCCATGCTTAGAAAAAGTCCAAGTATTATGTAACTGAACAATGCAAAATGTTACGATGTATCATCAGGCGTGTTTTCGACAAATGTGTGACATACGTGTATGTGCATATGTAGACAGTATACACGAAGCACGAATGTACGTCTCTTGAGAGCTTTGTCAGCAACAACAGCTTCACGGCGGAAAGACCCACCACTTGTCGGATTTAAGATAGAATGTGAGTTGTAGGTTGTAACCTATACGAGAAACCCAATACCGCGTACTAAATGTTTAATCATGGGCTCCATTTCCGGTGTGGCTAGTGCCCACATCTTCTGCAAATACAGATCAACTCGAGTGATATGCCCTCAAAGCTGTCCTACTTAGTAATTCCCACTTTTTGTGTCGGCTGTTGCGTTTGACACTAAAATATGTCGCGTTCGGTGCGTTATTATGCTTTTAGTGGCTTCCTGTAATACTCTGAATCCTTTTCATGGCTGACGTTTTGCTGTTAACAAAAACTCGTACTTTTAAAGTTGGCGTGATGTAGAAGCTTTGTCATACTGTAGAAACCATGTGCACGAACGCTAAATCTTCCGAAATGATCTCATCTCGATTTATGGGCAAAACAATCCAAGATGAATGCACAACAATGCTTTTTCTTGTTTGTGGTATCAGTCGCTCATGCGAATGCCAAACTTGTGATCGAAATTATAACATTCACCGTGATCCACCCCACAGACATGTACATTTCTTTCCCATGGGTTGCGCTGCCGTTCAACGATGCATTGGCCAATTATTCAGGCACAATTCGTGGAAATGTCACTTTGCGGCATGAGTATGTCACTGATTCTGCCATCCAGACATGCCATGATATGGATGCACTCTCTGATTATCGTGTTTCACAATATTAT
>JAQGAU010000789.1:0-23884 GCA_034698045.1 Paramacrobiotus richtersi | reverse complement strand
CATTTTCTAGGCGTATTCAGACGCGTTGATTGGCTCAACCTCAGCGACCCGCTTGAATATCCCATGTGATTAAACACGAGAAGTGTTAATCGTGTAGCTAATGGTGTTACTGCTGTGGTGGCTTTTTTGTCCAGCTAATGAAGTGTTATTGTACCTGCACAATTTACAAGTATTCATTCGTTATGTTTTTTTTAAACGTTCTTGTTTTGTAATTGTAACAGACGTTCTGCAGTGCCGATTAAGTGGTAAAAATTCCGAAGAAATATTTTCCAAACTGCATTGATTGATTATTAAAAGAAGACCGATCCTTTCCCATAATTATATTATGCAACAATTTCGATGTGTTCGCGATACTTCTACCTGGTTGATGGTGATTAACTGGTTGTTTTATTACAGTTTTATTTTATTTCATTTATTGTATACATCATTAATGATGCACACCATGTTGAAAAAAATTTGGTAGATGCGCACCTGTTAATAATATTAATAATTAGTATAAGTGCAACAAGGATACAGTATAATATTATATGCCTTTGCAGAAGGAAGTTCGAACAACGTAAATTTACTTCCAGATCAAATTTGGAAATCCATTATCTAATAAACAAAACGTTAAAAAGCGATTTCTTAGCGGTACGGATCGGATAAGAATTTAGTGACGAACACGACATGAACTCAGAATTCGTCATGAAATGGCAGCTGTAGGTAGCTATACATACCTATAGATCAAATTAATATCGTATTTGTGGCAGAAGAGGTTACCTGTTTTCCGTAAACACTTGCCGCGTGATATTTGTTTCGCCTGATTACAAGCATAAACGTTATCGTTCAAAGGAGTACCGTCTTACGAAACATCCGGTAAACACTTACTTTTTCTCCTTTTTGTATTTGATTTTCATACGTTCAATACATCTAGTTGTCAGTGTAGCTTTTATCACTCTATATGTTAACGTTATAGGATTCCGGATGAGCATAACATCCAAATTTACTGTGCTGGTTATTCTGACAAGATAATGGTACTGACGAAATTTGTTTATAATTCACCATATCCAACCAATAAATACAGGATCTAATTCCAACAGGATCCACAGACCAAAACGCGGCCAAAGCAGCAAGAAAAATTTCACGATACTCTGCATATTCAAATCAAAACGTTTTGCAAAAAAGGCAATTCCACAGAAAAAAATCGTTCATCCCGACATGAAAGACAGGCAAAATAACCCGGAAAATCTCTTCACCGAACATTTTCAACCACCGACACACCTTCAACTCTCCTTCCCCTTCCACGGATTCAAATACGCCCCCCACGCCTTAACATTCTCCGGAATGTAGCCTCCCGCTCCCGCTTTCACCAGCTGCTGCCGCTCCTCCACCGTCAACTTCAGGATCGTCGTCATCACCTCAATCAGCTTCTCCTGCTCGGCCTGCGCCACCCGATGCGTCAAAAACTTCATCAGCACATTCTTCAAATACTCCATGGACCCGGCATGCTTCTCGCGTTCCGTATTACTCTCCACCCTCCGCAACTCATGTTTCAGCACCTTAATCTGCTCATTCAACCGGCCAATGGCGTGCTCACTCTCGTGCAGCAGTTCCGCTAGATGTTTCATCCGGTTACGATCGCCGGGATCCACACTGGACGGCGGCATGGAGATGAGCTTCTCCAGCGGGGGAACGGCGAGAATCTCACTGGCTGAGACGCTGATGGTGCGGTGGAAGGAGGGGAGTTCCGAGGAGCCGGAGGAGTCCGCGTCCGGCTGGGTGGTGTCGAAGACGTCGTTGAGTTCGACGGATTCGCTGCGGCGGAGAGAGGGGTCGTTGGTGGAGTCGGGTTTTTCGGGTGGGGTGACCGGGCGCTGGGCCGCTCGGTCATGGCGAAGGGATTCATTTTCTTGGCGTACGGCACGCATTTCTTCCAGGAGTTTCTGGTTGGTCGAGGCGTGGAGATCTTTTAAGCCGGATACTTCGGATTCATGGAGACGGAGAGCTTTCCTGTGGTCTTGATGAGCGGATTCCTGCAACAACACATACTTCTTGTAACGCATTAAAGAAATGTTTCTACTGAACAAGTACGAATTTCCCTAACAATTCCGATTTTCTTTCATTCTGACACAATTCCGCTACTTTCGAGACATACTTTTCATATGCTATTAATAACTCAAGATTCACCTTTCACTTCCTTATTTGTATATCTTTTATTTTTGTTTGTTAAACGAAATGATCGTCGCATGTGTTTACTAATTTCCACTGATAATTTCTGACTGATTCGTCAAATCATTTCCTTTTCTTACTGTTTGTTATTTTAGTTTAGAAAATACTGCAGCTTACAGAAATACAGAATCAGCTGCACTGATTGTCGATCACCATTTCCTTCATAAAGAATGATTTCTCAGTACCTGAGCAAACTCCAGAGCTCGTATCCGTTCCTCGCACTCGAGTAGACTGTTCTCCCACCTAATGCGTTCCGCTTCCGCTGCCCGTTTCCCAGCCTCCGTCGCCCGCCGTTCTCGATCCAAATCCGCTTCCAGATCCTGTTTTTGAATCCTCAGTTTGGTAATCTCGCCATCCAGATCCGTTATGCGACTGGTCATCTCGTCCAGTTCTTTTTGGTGTTGAATCTTATCATTCGAACCCTTCTGCTGCTTGAGCAGTGCTTGAGCGCGCATTTTATATTCTTCAAAATCCTTTAATAAGTGCTCGTGCTGGGTTTTGGTGTGGGACAGATCAACGGTTAATCGGGAAATTTCCGTGTTCTTTTGGACGACTAACCGGCGCTCAATCTCTAGATTCGCCTAAAAATACGATGACCTAATAGGTACATACTACCCCAGCATAATCACTAATCAATGCACATAAATAAAAATTTGCAGAAACACGACATTTCCAAAGTATCACGCAAGCTAAAAACGCATTATAAATATAAATAATAATTAACAAGTAAATACTTATTTTTAAAAACAGATGACAAAATAAACTTCAAAAAAGAAGTAAAAAACACGCCAAAACATTAACATAAATCCACAAAGTAAACAGCAACGCTGATATTAATTCACTCAAGAAATGGGCAAAAAAATACATCGAAACGCAGAGCACTGGTAAACCGTAATCCACAGAAAAGCAACAAAAACCGGAACCTTACCTGCAGCTCCGAGTGATTCTTGACCATCTCCGTCTGATTACTAGCCTGATCCGTCATCCTCCCCTCCAGCCCCGCCAGCTGTTCCCGCAACAACCCCATCCCCTCTCGCAGTCCCCCAATCTCCTTCTCCCGCTCCACACACTCCCGCCGACCCTCCGTCACCATCTCCTCCAGCCCCGAGCACCGCTCCACCAGCTGGACAATCCGCGCATCCTGTTCCCGGATCACCGTCTCCTTCTCCTCCAGCTGCTTCTCCACGGTCTGTAGTTGTTCGGTGGCGCGGACGAGGCAGGTATCCTTGACGGTTAGCTTCTCGTTGAGCTGGTCGATGGTGCGGGTGTAGTCGCGGATCTCCAGTTCCGCCACGGAGTGTTGTGATAGACGGGTGACTTGGTCTTTGGTTTTGCGGTGCTGGTCGCGTTCGCTTTTGAGATCGGCTTCCAG
This sequence comes from Paramacrobiotus richtersi, assembly GCA_034698045.1. Lineage (NCBI taxonomy): Eukaryota > Metazoa > Tardigrada > Eutardigrada > Parachela > Macrobiotidae > Paramacrobiotus > Paramacrobiotus richtersi. The sequence continues at coordinate 20,304 of JAQGAU010000789.1, read as the reverse complement.
GGCGGTCAGGCGGCGGGTGAGGGTCTGGTGGTCGTCGGCGAGGGTGGTGCAGGTGTCGTGCTGTTGCGTGAGATCGGAGAACTGATTTTGCAAATCTGGGGCACATAAAAACGTCCGAAGTAATACATGGTGTAAGTTTACGATACGAACAAGTCTTATGAAAAAATGTTTGATATTTATCAATATTTCGTACAATTGTTCGTATTTTTTGCTGTTCATTAGTAGCAATTTCTTACCACAGTGAAATGATGTTCCAAAATTCACAAATTTAACAGCCATAACAAAAAAAGCCAACAAATGGCAGGAAAGATTGCCATGTAAGAAACTTCGAGTAAAACGCTCATATATGAAAATATGCGAGTTATCAACATCGATGTTGCAAAAATAAGGTATTATTTGTCAAATCTGAGCTAACGACAAATCCTTCCATGAAAATAAAAAAATTTAACACATGCTTCAACAATATTACACCACCACAACTCAAAAGTAAAGCAACGGTACTTAATAAAACCATAACGTAATCGAAATTTTCAGAAAATGTTAGAAAACGAAAAAAGAGTCTGGTAAGTTTGTAATCGATACGACTGCTCTAATCAGACTGCACAATAAAAACAATCCACTACTGATTAAATCATACACGTACCGTCATATCGCGTTTTCATCTTTTGCAGCAACAGCATCTGCTTCTTGCACTGCTGTACGAGTTCATCCCTGCCTAACGACTCCACCTGCAACGAAGCATGTGAAAACAAATTTCATTACACACACGAAAAACAGGAAAAATTAAATTAATTAACTAACCGGAATCTTTTTCTTCTGTTCGGGAGTGTTCCGACCGTCACCGGATGGCACCTGAGCCTGGAATAAATAATAACAAAAAATCAGCATTTTTTTGCTAAAAATTTTCGTAATAAATTATGATATTTATCAATTTTTCACACAGTATTATGTAAGCGCAAAAACCTCGAAAACATCAGTTTCTGTGATTTTGGGGACTTTTTTCACTGTTTTTCTTAAGCTGCAAGCATTCACCTTTGCTCCAAACCATCAAATTCAGTGAATAAATATATCACAGAATTCAGGAAACTATTACAAAAGTTATGTACAGACTGATCAACTTACGCTGATTCCATTTGGATTTTGCTGCGAGGGTTCCTCGCGGGCTCGTTCATCGTTTTCGCTGGCTTTTTCCATGGTGTCCATTTTGTCAGCACCTTCCCAAATCGGATACACTGAGAATAATTAGTACGGAAAAGCCATCCTTTCAAGCATATCCGAATTGCGGAATAATAATCAGGCTCTCCAAACCATGCCACGAAACACCGTTTTCACAACGGCGTTTTACGATTTGTACGGTACTGCGCATTGAGAACTCGAAGAATGTCTCCTAAATGCACTCTACGCATGATATCTGTGTGTGCAGATCATTCCAACCGTGGTTCCATAAAAAATTGAAAAACTGAAAGTAGGATTATTCAAATTTGAAAAATAATATGTGGCGAAATTAAACTAGTTGACTGTATGACACGATGGGAAGTTGTGACCGTAGTGCAAGAGTAACGAGCAGATGACTTTCTGTTACATCGGTATACTGCAGCCACCCTGCGACGTTGATCTGCTCCACCCTCTTAAACCCCCTAATCTCATTACGCCGCAACACATGAAACGTGCTCGGACAGCACGACTGCCCGCGGGCGATAGACCCGAAAATTCACGAAATTCGCCATATTAGCGAAAAAACAAGTGTTCTGTTGCGAAACGTTTCATTTGTTAACTTTCGAAGTACCAGATTTTTAATGTTTCACGCGTAAAACAAAATCGTAGTACTTTCGGCAGAAAATTCCATCACAAATTCAGATAGTGAAGTCCGTTCAAAAAAATTTAATTATACTGCAGGTCAACCGGTTACCGACTTACCGCGCTCTTCCGGTATATGTCAGTTACAGGTACCGTGTTTTATCCATAATGCTTTGTAGTGGATTTCTGCTACAAAAATTATTTATGGTTCACCAGAACCAATTTTGTATGCTTCACATATGTGTTTTAATTACTGTTTATTAGTTGCAGCTTTATTATTGCACACAAAACATTTCTTATCAAAGGCGCCGATTCTATATAAGTTTGTCAAATGCACCATGCTTCACGAATTCACATTATATCCGTATTAATTTTTGTGAAACAAACCTAACTCCCTGCAGTTACCAACGCCAACAGTCTTTTTCGCCTTGATTTCGCAACAACACCAAGATGAAAGCGTTGGTACAGTGAATGGCGCCTCGGCACTTTATTAAAAAATTAACCACAAAAGCGGGTTGCAAAGTCCGTTCGCAAAATCATACTTTTGATCAGTGGCTTTTGAGCGGAAAAGTCCAAGTTCCTGTGATTTGCAACTGCATGTGTTTGTCACTAGTTATGTATCAGTGACAGTTTCATTATTGTACAGGACAATCCTTGAAAAATATGCGTTGCTCTTTATTTTGCAAGACGCACCAAGCAGTTCTTCGGATCCTCAACGAGTTCACATTGTATCCATATCATCTATTAACAATTTTTGTGAAATTAACATAACTCCGCAAACCAGCACCAAACGTGTATTTCGCCTTCATTTCGCAACCACGCCAAGTTTGCAACGTTAACATGTACTTCATATCGCGCGAAGTATACGTATATCGTGCAACGTTGAACTGCACAGTTTATCCGCAGGGATTTGTGATGACGGACAGTTTGCCGTTGGCGCCCGGGCCCTTGCGGATTCTGACGACCTGATCTCTCTGGAAGAATTCCTTACTGGATCCCGACGCCGGGAATCGGAAGTCGACCTAATCATACAAAAAGTACATGTAAGCATAACCTTATACTGTACCATCCAGCTCGCTAGTATACACATCCGGTTCGTGTACTTACAGTCAATGTGTACGTGGTGCCGCTTCCTACGCGCGTCGAGCTCTCGTAGCTTTTCACAATGATATCTCCCTTAGCCAGCTTGGATCCACAGAAGGAGTACGGGGGCACTTGAGGAGTACCATCCTTACGTGATTGTTCGTTGGCTTCGGGATCCCAGAACGCTTTCTACCATTCAGCAAATTATTTAAATGGGCTACATGCATTTTACGGCTACTTTAATTTATGAGATTAAAAATTAACCTATTTGTGTAATTTGTATTCATGGACTGCGGAAAATAACACATAACTAATAACCAGTAAGAAATAAAAGAACTAGGATTGTGCTTGTAATGGGAAACCGATACAACCTAATGACAAGTTCCGGCCGCTGTAACAGGACAATCCGTTCGAGCAACTGTGCATATGTGATGCACTGGCCTTCATTACATTACAGAAGACGTATACTTGGGACGTTCCGCTGGTAGGATCTGCCATTTGCGTAATCGGTAAATACGGTAGTAGCTTGTAGCCAAAATAACGCAAATACGTCAGAAATTTACGTGAAATCGGTAAACTAATTTTATAATTGCACCCTACAAGCATTTGCATTACATATATTTTCCGAATCAACTTCAGCACAAACTGTGCCAATACACTGACTTGAAGTGCAACAAGAAGTAACATTCAATCATGTATTAATTGTCTAATACATGATCACGTTATGTTTACATCTTTTTTGGAATCTGGTACCATGCAAGCATTGGTTCTCACATACCAGCTGCGAACGTGACTTGACTGTGAGAATTACAATAATGATAATATCGTTTCGCTTTGAATGCCTGCATGCATCTACTACTGAATTTCTCTGACTGTTCTCAATGCGCCAACTTACGTTGAGATCTGTGTGACTAATTTTGTCGCCATTAAAGTCAACAACAACAACACCAACAATCAATCTAGTTAAGAAGTTTATTATATCAAAATATAAAAAAATATATATAATATAAAAATGTCATAGTAAGTGCCCCTTACCTTAGCCATTGCCTGGATCTCTTTGGTGGGTTTTAAGGCACAGGTCACCGCCAGTGTTGCAGCCAGAAAAATCGCTACCTTGAGCAGAGGCATTGTGGAGCGAAAGCCTTGTAATTCGGATAGTGTAAACCGTCAAAAGAAAGTCTGCTATGATTGTTGTTGACGAGCCACTTTATCAAGGAAGAGCGGACGCTTACGGCTCATCTGAACAACTGCAATTATAAAAAACAATGTTACGCAAACCCTTGGGTCAGCACCTTATTTGTCCTTTGTCTAGGAGTTGCACGGAATGTGCCCCTACTCGATTTCCTGAGATAGCTATTTCTTGCCTAGAAGCAAGGCAAACAGTTAATCATAGACGGTGAAAATCAAAACCCGTAATATTAAATTCTGTGTCTGATTTTTACTCCAGACGAGGACTTACGATCGATTAATTCTGGGGAATTTCGCTTAAAATTACGATATGTATGGTTAGAATTTACTGTTACTGATACCATAATAATACAGGTACGGCGCTTCGAAACGGTGCTTTAGCCTTTAGGTAAGTAATATCTGGAGGCCTGTAAGGATTTCAAGTCTTGACCCTTGAATTATGAACATAAGAATAATGTCAAAAAAATATTTTCCTTTTGTACTAATTTGTTCCCAGTTTTAATTGTATACAATGTCATTTTGTATTTATCGCAGCTTTCTTATGGTACATCGATCATCAATTTGTATGGAAAACCGGATATCCAGCGGCACAACCATACCGCCCTGGGATGTTACATCCCACCACGACCATGATGCATACTTACTATGTACCTTACTTACTATTATATCTACTATATATATTGTCTACTGTAGATAATTAGTAAGTTCTTGTATGTACTTAAGTATGTCTTGTATGTACATGAATTGTTAAGTAAGTGGCGCGCTAAAAAAAATAATAAAGTTTGACTTTACATAAGGCTAACATCGTTAGTTGATCATGCAGTACGGTTAGTCTAACTTTTATGTAACTATAATTCGAAAAGAACAAATTTTTGGCATATTATTGTCGGCAGAATTAATGGTTTTACACTAATCGTAGATACAATAATTGGCTATAGAATCGATTCTAAATCTGATGCTTTTGACACTGTAGGATCATGTACAGAGATAACTTAGATGCAGATAACTTACATGTAAATATTTAAGAATTTCTAATATTCGATGGTTTTACTAGTTTAATTCTTTTCTGGCCCATTTCTCACCTACCCTCCTGGAGCAGGATGTGCTCTGGCATAGGAAATATTTCGCCTAACGAATGAACTATACCCAATATTTATCACCGTCAAAACATGCATTATAAGTCAAAAATCTTCTTTTTTAAAGCAAATGTTTCTGATGCGGACGAAGAGCATTGTATATATGCCACCCGCAAGCAACGTCAGTAAGATAACAGGCGTGTAACAATTACGGAACGTGCGCTCTCCCGTTCTCAACATTAACAACATGTTCCCGCTTTTTTCAACGCCACGCGCACAAGTTACACTATATTACCATCAGTTACATTATTTTCTTGGTCTCGGTCATCCAGTGCCCGCCATCAGGGAGATACCACACTCCACAAACACCGCTAACGAAATGCGCTCTGAAGAATATTTCAGTCAGTGTTAACTATAAAATTTCTAGATTTTCAAATGTTTAATACGTAAGGTAAGTTGAAACTCCTTTCAGTGAAAAATTAACCACAAAAGCAGTGCAAGTCACAAAGTCCGTTCGCAAAACCATACTTCCGGTCAGTTTCTTTGCGGGCAAAAGTCCAGGTTCGCTTCGGAGTTTAGATTATTTTTCGTAATACCAAGATCTACTACAACTGTAGTTATACAAGATTGTAGTATATCTTGGTAATACTTTGTACTGCATTTCCGGTTGACAAGCTTACAATTGTTAGGCAAACTGTAGATATCGTTTATCCTCTCTGGGTTACTGACTGGTAAGAAAACCATTTTGCAACTGCATGTGTTTAAACCATGCAGCTTCATTATTGTACAGGACAATCCTTGAAAAATATGCGTTGATCTTTATTTCGTCAGATGCATCATGCAATTCTTCGGATCTTCAACGAGTTCACATTCCATCCGTATTGTCTAGTGACAATTTTTGTGAAAACAAATCTAATTCCCAAACCACCACCAAACATCCATTTCGCCTTCCTGTCGTAACCACACCAAGTTGCCAGCGTTAACAATGCATGGTATCGCGCAACGTTGAACTACACATTCTATCCGCAGGGGTTTGAGATGACGGACAGTTTGCCGTTGCTGGCCTTACGGATTCTGACGACCTGATTGGACTGGGTGAATGCGGCACTGGATCCCGACTTGGGGTATTTCAAGTCGACCTAATGTAAGAAGAGTACTGTATCTAAACTGTAAAGCGGCAACGCCGCACTAGAAAATAATATACACATCCGGTACGCGTTTAACTGTATACTTACGGTCAGCGTGTATGTGACTGGGCCTCCCGGGCTCGTCATGCTCATGTCGTAGCTTTTGACAACGATCGATCCCGAAGCCAGCTTGGCACCACAGAAGGAATACGGAGGCTTGCCTGGGGCATCGGCGTTGGCGCTTGGATCCCAGAAAGCTCTCTGAAATATCAAGAAATTATTTATGAGGTACATACAGCCTTTTACGGTACTTCCAGTTTATATTTATGATCTTAACAATTAACCTAATCGTATAAATTTATATTCATGGATTGCGGAAAATAAGAAATAACTAATAAGCAGTAAGAATTAGACAACTATAGGATCGCGCTTATAACGGGAAACCGATACAATAACAGAAATACTTGATTTCCGCGAAATTTTAATCCATAAGTGTACTATACAAGCAATTGCATTACGTACATGTTTCATTATAAAAGTGCCATACTAGCAATAAAAATGCAATAATAGTGCACTTACCTTAGCCATATCCTGGATCGCGCTGGTGGGCGCTAAGGCGGAGGTCACCGCCAGAGTTACAGCCAGAAGAATCGCTACCTTGAGCAGGGACATTGTGGAGCGAAAGCCGATAGGTCGGATAGTGTCAACTGTCGAAAGAAAGTCTGCTACATATGATTGTTGTTTACGAGCCACTTTATATTTATAGGAAGACCGGACGCTTACGGCTCATCTGAACAACTGCCATTATTACAAATAATGTTACATAAACCCGGTTCAGTCAGTACCATTATCCTTTGTCTAGGACTGACCCGGAATGTGCCCATATTCGATCATGGTGGAGAAGGTTAGCATTTATGCCTAGAAGCAAAGCTAACACTAGACATTCTCGAACAGCTAATTAATCATGGACTGTGGTAATCAAAGCCCACCATTCTGCGCCGTAAAACCTGATTTTCATAAGCCAACTACAGTAAACGAGTGATTTATGATCGGTTAATTTTGGGGAAATCTCGTTTAAAATTACGATTTGTATGGTTAGAACTTATTGCTAAAACCTGCTTCTACGTGAATCAGATGTGATAATATATGCAGGCGCGGCTTAACTGACACTATGCAGTTTAAGCAGGAAATGTCTAGCGGATTACTTATAATGACTCCCGTTAATATCCTTAGTCATGAATATTTAAATAAACGCTAAAAAATAAGGTTCTAATTTGCTCCAGGTTATAATCGTATGTCCATTTCGGATTTATCGCAACTTTCTGGTGCACACCTGCTGAAACAAAAACAGATATCCTGCTGCATAACCATATAATTATATTAGATTAAGTAACAATATTCGAGAGAGAAAAACATGTTTGCCTATCCTTATCGGTAAAACTAATGATTTTAAAATATTTTAGAAAATTATCTCACGCTATCTTACAGGAAACCATGCCGCGACGTAGAGTTATATTCCCTATGTTTTATAAAAATAAGTATCAAGTACGGGCGTCCGTATAGTTAGTATACGATGTTACGTACATAGTGGACATGACGGGGTTTTTTACAATAATTTGTCATCCTCTGCAGCTATGCTGGCGGGAAGCAATATATGTGTTCTAAACCACTTTTGATGGAATTAGTCACTTTAAGGTCATGATCAAAATTAATTTTTGTGCACATAGTAACTGTTTTCTAGCAATTTCTATGTCTAAATAAGGCACAGCAAGTTCGTGGTATTCTCCAAAACTGCCCGGAGCAAGGTGAGTCTTGGTAGGGAAAAACTTCCGACTCTACAAATACCGTACCGTCAAAACCTTACAACACATGGATCTAGCTTCTATAAAGCAAAAGGTTAATAAAAATCGGGCAATTAATCGTGATTTGTTCGGCGTTTCCGTACGTTTCGTGTGCCTGTTAAAAAAACTTCTGTACGCTGGAACTATACGAACTTGACAAGTACAAGTATGGAACACTTTCGAAATTTACCGGCGACAAAATTTTTCGACATCTTTTTGATGTGGCAGCCCTACATCAGACTGATGATAAGAGGGGGGGTGCATGGCAGAATGCTGATCAAGGCTGACAGCGAAATAGATGTTTAATCGACGAATCATATGACAGTTAATATCATCGGTATCATATTGAATCTTGGCCGAACAGATTATATTAATATTTTGTCACGAGTCACGACGTGGCCGCACGTCCATGGACGTCTGAATACAGGAATGAGAAACAAGTCGATCAGATAAGTATATATATAGATGTATACAGATCGCTCCTGTATCCGTTAACGCTTGTATAGTTGCACATACATAGTTCGCACGTCTAGGGTTAAAAAATTCGAAACCATATACCCCGAAAATGGTATCTCTGATAATGGTTCGGGTGCGCATGCGCGATACATGTACATATCGACGTACCATATATATATATTACGTGCATATAGCTAGCACACCGGGAATCGACTGCTCATCTTCCGTTGAAACAACGGAAGCGTAGGCAAGCGATTACATATTTATAACCTACGGAATCAGGAGCGCAGACGACTGCTTGTGATCATGAGGAGGTGTAATAAGTATCGTGCTGTCTTGCTAAAACTGTTCAGAAACCAAACTGTTAATAAGTACCAAGCTGTCTTGCTAAAACTGTTCAGAAACATAAATGTTGCAAAGGTCAAGGTAAAGGACTCTTAAAAGTGTACAGGAAATCACAATGTGAAGCCGACTTTGGAGAGGAAATTTACAGCAAAGGCTAGATTTCGAATACCTACCGTGCACTTCTGGATGCCAAGCGTTTTCCTCTCTGAGTAATGGTCAACACCACGTCATCACCATTCAACGGCACGCAGCCGCATGTTGCAGAATGGACCTTGGTTGCGATTGTTGCGGTTACCATATGCCGTTTCCAGTTCACAATCACGGACTAGTTATTCTGGTTATTATACAAAAACGATTTTTCTCCCACCCGTTTCAAATCTACCTGATTAACCTGCTAATTGCTAATTTCCTGTACTCTTTTCTCACCTATCCACTGGATATTGTCGGGCAGATATTTCATCCCAACTGGTTTTTGGGAGACATCGGGTGCACCGTATATCAGTATGCCACGTATATTATTGGTGGTGTCATGATCATGATAAACTGTCACACGCTGATTACCTTTAACCGCATCTGGGCCGTGACCTTTCCTATATTCTACGCACACCATGCATCTCCAAAAACAGCTGTAATAATCTGCTGTATTGTGTGGCTATACGTTCACGCGTCATTTCTACCGTACGTTTTGCTCCATGCAATGTATTATCGCTTACCAATCGAAACATTCGGATGCGTAAGCAGCAGGAACGAATTGAGGGGTTACGGCACAATCTACCAGGTTGTTGCTAGTTTTCTTCCTTGCCTCTTCATTACAACAGGTTATGGGTATTTGCTGCTTGTGCGAAAGCGGATTCGGGTCACTCCAGGAACCGTAGTGACGCGTAAGGATACAAAACATGGGTTTAAAGTGTTGACCATCTTAACCGTCAGTATTTCAGTCTTCTATACACCAGCCAGTGCGATGTTTACATTAGCTCGATTCATACCGCTGAGCTATCCAATAATGTTTGATGTTTTGTTTCGTATGGTCGCTTTCCAACCAGTCGTGGATCCCGTATACTTTGTTCTTGCTCTACCTGCTCTGCGAGGTTTTATTGCGAACTGGTTTCGAAGGCGCTAAAAATGCATCTGAGATAATGGAAAAACGCTTCATACCGTTTTTCTCGATCGGTAGACAGATTTGTCAGTATATATCTATACAGATTCTAGAGTTTATTCGTCGCAAGGTACTTAAAATCGACCGAGTGAGCGGCATATCGGTTTTGGAACACCAGATGGCACCGCGACGTATATGCAGATACTTAACATTATACTGTGAATTGTTGTTGCATCTATAAGTGGCATACATAAACCATATCGTACCATAGAAGTATCGACCATGCGCAATATAAACATTAACGTGAATCCTAAAAAGATCTTAGTGCCTATATAGCGGTTGAATCTCCAGAATGTCATGGAAGCAATGTCTGCACGTAGTCTGTCGTAAATTTCTGTGTTAATTAAAAGACCGAATCTATTGATGAGGAAAAAACTGGAGCTGTGGTTTCACGGACCGACATGCTTCTGTGCCACCGTGCAAGATTCTGACCTTGACGTAACACTGCAACATGGTGTATTTGTGATGCATGAACTGCTTTGCTAGATCTGTGCGCGGTACTTGAGTCCCGACCGAGATGATCTATGTGACAATACAATTAAATTCCGTACTAAAAAGTAAACAGACCTTTAGAAGATGTTTACGCATAATATTCATTTACTCCTTTCACCGTCCATCCTGTAATGTACACCTGCAACAACGATTCGCTTTTAAAAAAGCCCACTGTTAAGTGTAATTAAGAAAACACTCCTAATTAGCGAACAGAACTTAGGCCGAACCTAATTAAAAGTCCATAGAGCATATAAAAACAAGACCTAACACAAGGCAGATGTGTAACTCCATCGCGCCTGTATCTGTAGGTAATTCTGTGATTGCTGACATACTGTATGTCTAGAAAATCTGAAAACATCCGCCGGAAGTTTAGCGGAAAATGATTTATTAATTGCTATGTATAGTAAGAAGCTGACTAAAGTATTGATTTAGTAAACGTCACTCGATTGCTGAGACGTCGAACAAGCAAGCGATGACTTAATGCAACCAATTGGTTTAAAAGCTTACCATACATCTCTTATAGAAGTCCGTCGATTATACGTATTCTGTACAGCTATTCAGACGTCTGATAGGTTGAGTTATCATGTTAGATGAAGCGACCTCAATTACTTAAATTGTTCAAAAACATCAACATTGTCAGGTATTATGCTTCTTAGTAGTCCGGAATTTAAAGCAGGCCACGCAGTGCAGGTAAACATTCCAAATAAGGGAAGTTCAGGATAGTTGCAATTTGCACCCACCACTTTACGAAAAAACATTTATAGCACGATTAATATATCAGATTTCTGGAAGTTGAGTTTCAATCATCTCGCAACAATGGTTAACTCAACATTACCACCACTGAACGGCACGCACCAGCATCCCGCCGAATGGAGCTTCACTGCGATTGTAAAGGTCACCATTTGCCCTGTCCAGTTCACCCTCAACGGGCTGGTTATGCTCATCTTTATACAGAAGCGATTATTCTCCAACCAATTTCAAATCTACCTCTTCAACCTTCTTCTAGCTAACTTCATGTACTCCTTTTTCAACTATCCACTGGATATTGTCGGGCAGATCTACCGTCCCTACTGGTATTTGGGCGACGTCGGCTGTACCGTATATCAGTACTCTACGCATATTATTGGAGGTGTTATGATCAACTCTCACACACTGATCACCTTCAGTCGCATCTGGGCCGTGACCTTTCCTATATCCTACACACAGAACAAGTCTTCGAAGACAGCGGTGAAGATTTCCTGTGTTGTGTGGCTATACATGCACGTGTTCTTTTTGCCGTACGTCGTGCTTCATGCGGTGTATTATCGCTTGCCAATTGAAACGTTCGGATGCTTAGGCAACATGCAGAGATCGTTGACGGGTTACGGTGCAGTCTATCAAGTTGTTGTTAGTTTTCTGCCCTGTTTGTTCATTACAACAGGTTATGTGTATTTGTTGTATATGCGAAAGCGGCTTCGGATCATCCCCGGAAATGCAGGACACGGTGACAGTGGAAACAGTGCCGTATCGGGGCGTCGGGACAAGAAACAAGGTTTTATAGTTTTGACCATTTTAACGGTCAGCGTTTCCGTCTTGTATACCCCCGCCAGTGCGATTTTTACAGTAGCTCGATTTATGCCTTTGAACCATCCAATCATGTTGAATGTCTTGTTTCTTTTGATTGCTTTGCAACCCGTTTTGGATCCTGTGTACTTTGTTCTGGCTTTACCGGAACTCAGGGATTTTGTCGGGGAATGGTTTCGAAAACACTAAAATCATAAATCTAGCATAACAATGCTAACAAGACATCTCATAGCGTTTGATCGACCGGTATATATACCGGTAGAAAGATTGTTGCGGTATACAAACCATATACAAACTCTTCGAGCTTTCGAGCCACACGGTTCAATTCGCGACATGAACAAATGAACGATATGTTGGTTTTGGGTACATGTCATTCATTCGTTAATTAACGTTAACCAATTTTTGTGTAGAAACAACTTAAACAAACAACGTTTTTGAGCCATGCACGCGCTACGCTACATATAGCACTGCATTAAGATTTTAAAAAGCTGCAGATTTTATTTCGTAACTGCTTTACACACTGTAAAATTGATTACACACGTTAGAAAAAACAATGAAGTTAAAGCGAGGTTATTAAATTAAGATTATTTGCTACCATTGCACTGCATTGTGCGCTGCATTCATACAGCAGTCATTGAAGTACTCATCATATTATTATGGAATTTCTTGCATTGAAGTCTTGCCGGATATTGTTGGCCTGTAAAAACGTTCTTACTCACCGAAAGTTTACCAACATGTCGTGTATAATTATAACATCTTTTCCGACAGATTGTCGCTTTAAAACAGGAATAACCGAGAACGAAAGGAGATATTATCAGCTACTGAACCGCGATGAAGCAGCGACCGAGTTACGATGACCATAATTGTTAATTGCATTCTTTGATAATTTATTTTTACAGAATGCTTCGCAAATATTTCAATCATGCTTGTAGCCTGTTCATCTGGACTTTGCTGCCGTCACTAACCTAAATAAAGTAAGATACAGAAGAAATGCTTATAGCATATCATGATGATATCACGACGGCGCAAAATTTTATTCAACGCTTCGACCAGTTATGACAGTATTCCACAATCAAATGATCAGCAGAAAAAGTAATGAGAAATTAAACGAGAGAAAACATAATGAGGAAGATGTTACGGTCTGCATATATACAGCATTGTTGCAGTCCGGTCGAAGTTCTGACTTGCAACACTTGCGAAGTTCCAGCACTTCGTATTCGATCATCCGAATTCGAAAAGGTAATGTTTTATCATGTAGAACTCGTACTGTCATAATTATTAGTTGAATCCCCATATCTTATATTAAGTGTATATATCGGCATCCCACATTAATGGAGTCGTCATTCTGTCATGCATGGTCATAAGTGAATGTGGAAGCAATTTTGTTACTCATAAAACACACAACTAGCAAAAGCTGTTCGAAATTATTTGACACCAAAATTTAAAAAAAGGAACTTTATTTACTGAATATTTATTTGTACGGGTACCCGGCCTTATAAATTTACAATGCATTTACACTCGAAACAACAGCTGACATATAATCACGGGATGCACATAGCAAATCCTCACCATGAGCGAGTTCCAGCTTTGATGGTTTTCAAAACATTTGCTATCAGTGATATCGTCTGACTGGCCGAAGAGCAGCAATTGTAACGTCGTATATGTACGAAACGTGAACAATATATTAATTAATATGGTCATCGGTTTCTGGTTCAGCTGCATCGTCTCTATACATAGAAATCGTTTCCGGAGCTGAACTGCACGTTATTGGTTCGAACTCATTGTGTTGCGGCAATTAATTAAGCTCGCAAGGAAGCGAAGCCCCTCCCTTTATCGAAGGCTAATTGTACTTGAAGTATGCCAAGAATATCGAAGTAGAACACAATCGACAAATCCTGCAAGTTTCGGCATTCAGTGCCTAATTTTCTGATTTGTGACAAAAATTCCGCAACATTTATATTGTCGTGCACGTCCATGATTCCAGTTAAAATCAACAATTTATATCAACAATTTATTGCAATTGTTTTTGCAGCTGAAGCCCAATAGAAGTAACAAAAATATCATATTAGACCACTGCAATATTATGCAAACATCTGTTTAATTTGAGTCGACGTGGGTAGTGCGGTAACCCATAGCTATCTAATATCAGATTGGCATGAATCTAATCTGTAACATGAGCGGTAATTTAATAACGCACTAACGGTTACTGTACATATTTTGTCAATGTCCCTATCGACAGTAGAATAAAGCCCATTCCTGTATGATGCCCAACGCAACATCACTAAACATCACCCAGTGGCATTCGCCAGACTGGACCTTCCTTGCCGTTGCAAAGGTCACCATCTGCCCTGTACAGTTCCTCCTGAATGGACTGGCCCTGTTCATCTTCATCAAGAAACGACTCTTCCAGCATCCTTTCCAAATCTACCTTTTCAGTCTCCTTACCGCCAATTTCATCTACGCCTTTCTCACCTATCCACTGGATATTGTCGGGCAAGTGTTTAGACCCTATTGGTTCCTGGGAAATGTTGGCTGTACAATTTATCAGTACTCGTACTCGACGTTTGTTATTGGAGGAGTAATGATCAATGCCCATACACTCATCACATTTAACCGCATCTGGGCCGTGACCTTTCCCGTATCCTACGCTCAGAAAGCGTCTCCCGCAGCCGCAAGACTTGTGTGTTACGCTCTGTGGTTGTACGTTCATGTTGTATCATTGCCGTATGTTCTCCTGCAAGGATTGCTTTATCGCCTACCGATTGACATTTTTGGGTGTGTGACCAACAGAAACGCATTAACCGTATATGGCGCAATCTACCAAGTGGTTATTTGTTTATTCCCATGTCTTTTTGTTACGTTCGGGTATGTGTATCTCATACACAAACGTCGGAGGCTGCGAGTTATTCCTTCATCGCATCCCGGGTCCGGAGAGAGCAGGAGCAGTACAACATCACCGTCCAAAGACAGCAAACAAGGGTTTGTTGTTCTGACGATTCTTACCGTCAGTATTACGCTGTTATACACACCACAGAGCGCGATCTTCACATTAGCATGTTTTGTCAGAATGGATTATCCCGTCTTTTTGAGCGTGATGTCCTTGATGCTGGAAATGCAGCCGGTACTGGATCCAGTGTATTTTATTACGGCTCTGCCTGATCTGCGGAATTTTGTTGTACAGCCGTTTCGAAAGCGATAGCCATCCCAGTTCGTCCTCCCAAATATTAATGCCAGAAAATATTAAAAAGAAGCTCTACTGTGTTCCAGGAAAGATGTTCATGTAAAGCCCTACAAGCAGCTGTAAATACAATTATACAAAGAGTACTGGTGTAATTACTAGTTCTTCAGTAATCTCTTCTCGTTCGTTCTGCGATGTTTGACTTGCAAGTTAGTAGCATTAATTAAGCTTGATTACAGCGCAATCGCAGTTAGTATACAAACGCAATATACGTACAAATTATATACAAATATAATTATGTATATAATTAATATACAATTATAATTATGTATATGATTAATATGTAATTAATATGTATGTATATAACTAGAAAATATATAATTATGTGCAAATTGTATACATATGCATACGTGGTATCACTGCGTGGTGACAGATGGCACTCATGTTCGGACGTTTGGATAAAGTTAACAAAATTAATTCTCCCGCATTTGTAACAACAGATTCATTATTGCCATGCAAATGAAGAAATGTGCAATTTTCCTAGAGGTTATCACGAACGCACTACGCGTGACAATATATATATTGCATTTGTGGGAGCAATCCATCCTCAAGACTGTTTAGAACTTGGACGAGGCCGCTCGCATGCCAGAAGCAGAACAGTTGTATTTTTTTCTTAGTATAAATCATAAAAAACTTACCCAGTACACCTATGCATGCTATATATCCATGTATGAATATACGTATAATAACCATGTATATTCGGCTAATTAACGATTAGCTTGCGATTTCATATAAATCAAGTATGTTCCACTCTGGTGACTTAGCACTGTCACGGTTCTTGATTTAGATGCTTTCTGTACCAGAGATGCGGAAGATCGAAAATTGCATATACTCTGGTCGTTCGCCCTGATTCTCCAGAAACGCACCCAATAGCCGATAACGCGAAAAATACACTTTCCGTCGATTTTCCCAGCTGATTTGACCGACTTCCGGTTGTAACTCCGCCTACCATAACCAATAACACCGAAAACTAACCTCCACCGACCAAACATTTCTCTGTACTGTTCTCCAGAATTGCCTACAGAGCGGTACAGTTACCGCTGCGACGCGCTATAATTATCAGAACCAATGACACGTCGGTAAAACCAAAGCAATTTTTCGTTTATCGAAATTTGCAGCGGAACATATTCATTTGCAACCGCTTTGTGGCACTTTATCTGATGAACCACTGATATAATTATCGGATACTGCCATCTACATAATTTTAACTGTCCCCCATCCAGAAATGGCTTCCTTCATGGATGCCCGTAACCGTCGTACGGGACAGCAAGCCATCTGGCTGGACAGACTGGAAGACATCTCCGACGCATTCTACCGCAAAACCAAGCTCGTCCTGCCCCATATTGCCCGTTTATGTTTGATTTCCACGTTCGTCGAAGACGGCATCCGCATGTGGTTCCAATGGAGCGAACAGCGCTCGTACATGGATGCCACCTGGCACTGGGGGTACTGGATCTCCACACTCTTCGTCATCACGAACCTCTTTGGCCAGCTGATTCCCTGTGGGATGATTATGCTGCGGAAGTACGTCCCCATCGCCTGCGGAATCCTGGGTGCCGTCGTTCTAATGCAGACCATTGCCTACCAGATCCTGTGGGACGTACAGTTCCTGATGCGGAATCTGGCGCTGGCCGGGGGACTCCTCCTGCTGGTGGCCGAGTCCCGGGCCGAACAGGGAAAAACGACGCTGATGGCGGGTGTTCCGAGTATCGGTGATAATAAGAACGCGGAGAACTGGCTGCAGCTGATCGGACGTGTCCTCCTCGTTGCCATGTTCGCTACACTCCTCCACTTTGAACTGTCACCGTTGAATCTGATCCAGGCCGTCGTCGGGTCCATCCTCATGACGCTGGTGGTGATCGGGTACAAGACCAAGTTGTCAGCGTTTATTCTGGTGATATGGCTGCTGTTTTGGAATATCTATTTGAATGCGTTCTGGATGGTTCCGGCGGGGCGACCCATGCGGGATTTTTTGAAATATGACTTCTTCCAGACGCTGAGCGTTATCGGGGGATTACTGCTGATTGTGACGATTGGCGCGGGGAAGATCAGTGTGGATAACCGGAAGAAGGATTGGTAGAGGTTTTTTTATATGAATACTGGGTTTTTCTGTTTTGGGAAAGTTTTTTCACTCACTTTTTTGCCAGTTTGAGAAAGGGATTTTTTAATGTGTTAACAGTGGATTTGGTTCCCAGAGTTCTTCTTTTTCCCCATGAAAATTTTAAGTTTAACTGTGCATGACCGTTTTTTCCCGTGTCGTTCTCGTAGTCTAAAATCGATAAAATCTGAAACGTCCGTTTTATTGGAGCTTGGGTTATGTCGGAAATAAGCGTAAAGAAAATCCTGTTTTTTTGCGATGTCGCCGATTCTGCACTGCTGACACGTAGTTTTGCTTTTATAAAAATCATTTCGCATTCGATTTTTGTGTTGTACACCTTGCGCGTTCGATATCTTGAGTTTTGGAATTTACGGTTAGGTTATGGAATTTCTAGGTCCATGGCAAATTAAATTCAAAACGTATGAATTTTGTTACCTCTTTCTGAAGCTGAATAAATGTTTTGCGGACTTCAAACCGTATTTTCTGATACAAATCAGTGTTGCATTCTTGCTGAAGTGGTTTTTTCGCATATATCGATTGCGTAACTTCACATGACATGAGTCGTTACAACAGGAACAGCTTATTCGTGCAGTTTATCAAGCGCCATGCAGATCAGGTTTTAACGAAATTTCTCTAAAAAAGCGACTGCCCGGCGACTTTTTCAACTGCTGCTTAAAGTGGAATTAAAACGATGTCGAAGGAGTTGAGCTGGAGCCAGATAAGCGTGGTTTTGTTTCCGGTTTTTTGTCATCGCCTGCCGGGTGATTTTGTTGAGCGATGGTCTTCCCCATCAACAGATCCGCATCGGTATCAAACGGGACACTTCCGCCGTATTCCAGTTGGCGCAGTCGACGATGCGCTGTTTGGTCCAGCCGGTATTTGCGTACTTGCTCCATGACGCGTTCTTTCAAATTATCTCCGGATAAAAAATCTCAAAACAGAAAAACATCTTATCAGCAAATTGTAATTTGGTTTTCGAAAAACCGTTTTTCTGAAGAAAAAGTAAAGCATTCTTTCAACTATGTAATTTGAGTCATGGCCAATTGGCCATTAACTGCTTCTGTTACGTTGAGCTCTTCGTTTGGAGCCACTGCACTACGATTCTCCCATATCAGCAACGGTTGACCTACCCACAGCAAACAAAAGTGGATTTTCTGGCTTCGCTTCTGTAGCTGCCCTAAATGTACAAGCATGCCATAATCACGAAAACTGTATGTATTTGCAAAATTCTGATATATTATACCTGTGAAATGGTTCGAAGAGTAGGAAAAATAAAAAAAAACTAGACAACTGCAAGAACTCTCATTTCTTTTACCATAACTATGATATATCAGCATGTTAGAATTGTTAACGTTGTAAGCAGCTAAATGACATGCTCTGAAATTGCATTATTACACAGTTTCACCTCAATTAGCACTTCTGGTTCTGAAACATGGTGTCGTGGATTACGTTATGAAAGTGTAATTAGTTCAATAACTATGTGATTTTACACATATACGAATTTGTGGACGATCTTTTAAATACTGCACCCTTAAATCTATAACCGACAAACGTGAAATAATTCTTCACATGACAACTGCAGTAATGATGTATTCCACTTCCGGATGGACTCGTAGATATCGCTCATCGTCGGCATTAACGTCGAACATGGCTTGCGCCAGGGTTTCCTTTTGTTTCGTCGAAAGGGCATCATCGCTCCAGAATTGTGGACCTTTCCGAAAGAATGTCCTGTTATTTTGCTCCATGTTTCTCCAAATTTGAAAGTTTCCCAGTGTAATCAAATTATGGGAAATTATGAATGTCAGTCAGTCCTTGGTTTTTCACGAAACATTAAATTCAAATACTGATCGACTAGTACAAGTACAAACAAAAATTCTGCTCATATAATATTAATAGACCCCGATATCATGCAAACACTTCACATGTATGTACTTCCGGAATACTGGATCCAGAATCAACAACATATATTAATATTAGCCATGCAATATTATCTGCATGCGGTCACTTTTACATTATGCAGAATACTGTAGCAGTCTGAATGCGTTTCTTAGGAACTCGGTACGAAATTGGACTAGGTACACTTATCGCAAAAAATCCTGCTGTCTTTAATCTTTATGGATGTCCGGTAAAAGGAGGATGTAGAACAATGCAAAGCCGCGCCGGTACGTATCTCTACGTCATGCAAATTTTACAATTCTGCAAACAGGACTTTCTGCATTCCCGGCCAAATTTTGGTAATTTGTCCACGGTTTTGTATTGATCTAGTATTTATGCATCATACGGTCTATATATAACGGTAATAACATATTATGGCATTATGCAGACGATTTTCATATTCATCTAGCAAAAGAAATCGAAGCTGTGGAAAGGAAACTGTCCACAATTCTATACATTATATGCTATTAATTTTTACTGTTTTTGCACACCTTTTGAATACTGTGAAAGGCTTCCATAGGAGTACCGGAGGTGCGAAAGTTTGTTTTTAAAAACAAACTGTAATAAATACTTACACTTCTATGTAGCTATAGCGTATTGCATATCGTTTCCAAAAACCATGTGCCGCAAAGTAATTTTATTTACAAGTCAATTCTAACATGCATGTAGCAATTGTACTCTTTAATACTGATCCATAAAACTGACCATTTACAGAAATATGACTTGTTTTCCATACAAGCGTGCGTTTTAGCGTATGGAGATTCTGGACGCTGTATACGTATAGGCAAGAACTTACTATATCTAAATTATATTTAGATATAGTAAGTTCTTGGTCGACCGAAGCGAAGCGGAGGTCCTCCATGTTCAAGAGTAATGCAAAAACGTGGGTTGACAACCGTTTCTGCGCAC
>JAQGAU010000788.1:0-23886 GCA_034698045.1 Paramacrobiotus richtersi | reverse complement strand
AGCTCGAAGAGCCCAAAAAGCTGGAAAATGACCATTTTTAAGGGTTCCATATTCCTTGACCAGTGTACTTGCGGTCACTTCAATATTTTTTACAGGTTACTCCGGGTCTGTACCGTCTGTTGGACGAAACAGTATCCGTTTAGCACATCAGGGTCTCTTGTAATAAATTTGGCTCCTCATGATGCATTTCTGCATCAGTGAGCGTCAGCGGGTTAATAATTTTATCGATTTTTGTATGTTATACGTTGAATTTTACTTGTCGTGAAAATTAAGACGCAGTTTGTTATCGCTCCTGATATGAAATTACACGCCTGGTACAACACTTCTTACTCATGCATTTTCTGCTGTAGCATTTGCATAAATTAAAGCGGATAATGAGGGGATTTTCTCGTAAAATACCCGTTAATTTTCCGTCCTTACAACGTCTGTATGATTATGAAAATACAGTCGGCGCTGTCCACGAGACAGATGTTGATTAGGCAGATATACGAGTACACTCAAAATCATATAGCAAAACTGACATTTTGTTGGATTTTTATGTCTTGTATGCTGTTTTTTTAAAAATAATCGAGATAAATTAGCCTAGACTCCGAAAACCGGAACAAGAAAGCCAAAAAAAAACTGCACATCGATCATCGAAATGAAGAGCGCAGTTCCTTATGTACGTATGATATGCACCATGCCATGAATCAGAACGATCAGACCAACCATGGTTCACTAGCTACCTCTTATATACATTTACTTTTACATTTTGCAAGCAAACCCTCGATCACTTTCTATCTGCCAGCTAGCGAATCTTTCCAAAAGAAAAAATTTCCATTTATATAATAATTATATGAAAAAAACTACATAAAAACAGACCGAAAAGCATTAGATATTCAAAAAGTTCTATCACCGCTGCAGCTTACTGATCATGAGTTCTGATGTTTTTTGGGTCTGCGGTCGTTAATATATATTCACAATCTTGCCCAGTGTGTCTCCTATCTGCCAGATCTGAAGCACACTGAGCAACTGCAAGATTGCGAATATTCAAGAGCAAAGCGAACTCTTGGAAATAACGTTGTTCACAAGCAAACTATACGACATGATAACACCGGCGATAATGTCCAAATTAGACAATTGTAAGAATCCAGTTAAGAATCCATAGTATTGTCAATGACGCTGCACTTTCAATGTCTCCGTGTAATTGTGTAAACAACAAACAGATCCCCTTCCCTGCAGCTGTACAACGGGAAAGATGGATTTACAGTATAATGCACCCTTGTGTTCCTTAGTGCACATTACATCTGTGCATGCAAACCGGCGCAATTAACTCAAATTAAACCCATTAGAAATTACACCATGATCCATTCAATTACACAGTACACCCACGTTGCTAATAGCTCGCTAAACATTCTAATACGGCTGTTGTCTCGTTAAATACCAACGATAGCAAATGTGGTGTACAGTATATATTGTACTCTCTAATCCATGACTTTCCGCTTACCGGGCACATTCAACGCTCCAACCGTCAGACCGGAAACAACTTCCAGCACACCCAACAAGCGTAAAATCTTCATCCTACAGTCCATTACTCCGCTAGCGTATTAAGCCTTCGATGAGGAAAAAGATTTCCAATAAAGATGCGGATCAACGTGGGTGTAGGGCTGGGAATGAGGAAACACAAACCCGAGATATCAACACCGATTGACGCGTTAAACAGCAGGAATACACACGCCTGACAGGAAGTCTTAGTATCCCAGTCACGCAGTTAGCAGTTAGGCTGACAGAATGAACCATTAATAATACTTTTCCACCCTATCACCACCATGCACAGCTTCGTTTATGCTTAATGAGGTGAGTGGGAAGCTTTACGAGAATGTGTTGCTCGCATTCACATTCAGGTGTTCAGAGCGTTTCCCCCATCCACTTCCGGCTCGATTGTGTACTGGTGTTAGCTGAGATTGTGATGTGGTGTACGTCTCCCAGTTTCAGTAAATGATCAGATTTGTCCCTATGTAACCGGCTTTTTCAGGCCGGGTAATTGATTACATGAGACACAAACGTGCACAAGTCCCTTGTTGATGTGTGGCGTCGACAAGAGGGACTGGGGAAATGGGTCGTGTTCGATGCACAAACAAGATTAAGACTCGAATCATGGATCTGGCTGTATATTCTCATGTGGAATAAAAAATCAAAATGAAGGATATTGCTCTTTGCAAGAATTATTTCAGAACTAGTGATCCATGCAAAGGTATATAATTGACAGAACATCGATGATAATGGCTTATGAATACAGTACACGTATATCGGCTAGAATGGTGCGGTTATTATTAGAATGTCGTGTTCTACACAGTATAATATCCTAGCGTACACACTTGACAGAAACCATCATTTCTACCCGATATACGTCGTTTTCCCATAGGCATTCACTGCAGCCTATCAGACAGCTGGATCCAATGGAGCAAGACCCATAGGAAATGTTTCACAGCTAAAACGTGGCGAAATGATTGACACTTATTCTATAGCTTCCACACTGATTAACACAGATCCACTTTTTCGCATACCCTGAGCATATGGTATCAAAATATTAATAGGTCAGTGGTTCGATAGAAATGGCATGAAAACTACCTTTTGTTATGCGGTAGAAGTTCAGGGGGTATGTACAAATATCATATAATATGAAAATGATGTACGTGTACAGTTGACGGATGGCTGGTAATGCAGTGTCTGCCCATAAGCAACCAGCTGCTAATTAAATACTCCGAATGGCAGGTCAGTGCGCGTTTTATTACGTTATTCGAAAGAATTAAGTATCCCTGGGTATCCGATAATTAAGTGCCCGAAACTAACACATTACACAGATCTTATGTCATGCTTCTAACACCCTCTGGTCTATAAGAACATCCTCTAAATCTTGTTTTCCCACGGGTTCGCCCTCTACAATGTTAAGGCCATTGAAAGGCTACGTTTCTTAGCAGCCTGTCGGAAACCAAACGCTCTGGATTTATAACTAGAAAATAGAATACAAAAAAAGGTAGAGTTCAGAACCTGGCCTTGGCTTAAGTAAACCTAGTAGAAATACAAGAACCGAACCGCGCACAAGAGTCTGCGGAATACGGCCATGGACATTTGGAAGAATGATTCAAGAATCCATGATTCTCCATGTTTCAGAAACGGCGAAATATCATTCAGATTGTAAGCGGTCAGGGTCCAGTTTGATGAAAACAGAGAGTCTGAGCGCCCGTTCAATCAAAACAGTAGTATGAGGCGCGGCAGGAAACGAGGTGTCGGCGCATCATCGAAAAGGGACGCATGATGAAAAGCTCCTCTAAACGGAATGGGAAACCGGTGGCACGGACGTACGCACTTCCAAATCTTCGAAAATCATGACTTATTACAGCTACTCGTAATCGGGATCTCCCGAAGTCGTAACTTTCTCTCGGTGAAAAAGCAGTCGGGCGACCAAGCACCGCTTTGAGAAGGCGCACACCTCACCCTTTAATTTGGCTTCTACGACTGTTTTATGGATACGCTGACTGTTAACAAACGTCTAGCTGGATGGTGCACCGGTGCTTTCGCTTACCGTACATTTAGATTATTTTTACGTGTTTTTATTCGTAACTGATGATTCATATCACCACGAAACGTTCCTCCCACGAATATGGCTGAATCAAAGTTCAAAATGGTTTAAGACAAATAAAACATAAGATAACCACAAGTGCCATCGAGGACAACACAAACATCCGACGCTATATAACCACAACAACGAAAGAAACCAAAAACATCCACATTCAATGACATAACACTGATACCAGTATAAACAATAAAAAGTATAAATGTGTGCAACCAGCATGATAAATAAGTAAACAACAAAATACCACTCAATCCACATGCAGCCATTGGCCAGTGCACGCCCGACACATTTATGGCAGTGGGCGTTTCGGAATCGCACCAGCCCGTGACCTGTTCCTGCTCCGCAGCCAAAAGACACCGCCACCGATCAGCAGAACCAAGAGACACGCAGCACTGGACAATCCGATGATGTAGCCCAAGCGTGCTAGCGGGAAGATGGTTGCAGCCAGGGATGGAACAGGTCTAACCGTCGATGGAGTGTATGCAATGGTGACAGTTGCAGGCGTTACACTGGATAGCATCGTTCGTAGCGTTGTCTTGGCTGATGTCGTACCTGCAAACATACCACTTGTCATTTTTTCCGACTGAACTAAGATGGACAGCCAGTTTACCGACATTTACTTTGAAAAAACGAATGAGGGTTTCTCAGCGCATTACTGCCAGCAACTATCGACGATTTTGTCTCGGATTTGATAGCAAGGAAAAAGGAGTTGTGAACTCTGTGTCCCGAGATATAGAGTAATGCAATTGTTCTCTTTTATTACTAGCGAGCGGCTTCGGTCCAGAATAGCGGTAGGAATAGACCCGGTCAAAGTTTCCTACGAACCACACTCAATTGGGTTAAAAGCGGGGACATGTTTGCCGGTAAAACTAGTGGTGAAATCGATCGCAGATTCGCGGGGGACTAACAGAGTGCCTTCTAAAAGTGGTATTTAAATAGTATCCGGAAAAGCCATTCTTTCCAGTTACTGGTGGGCATTAGTTGTGAGGGTGTCACATGCGTCTTCACAGTGGCAAAGAGCAGTGACCGAAGCTGATCACTAAGTTGCTTACTTCAATATACAACGAAGCACTACGTAAGGAATACACTGTTATACACTTCGCAACGACAAATACAGATTTATCTTTAATTACAGGTTAGACTAATAATAACCGACGAGTACACACACTGACTGTGTTCGTGGCTCTGTAATGCAGAGTATTCATCGAGGACCATCGGCTTATACATATGATGCACACTGTCTTACTTGTCTGCTGTATGGGGCCAGCGGGGATGTGGAACAGCTTGATCTGCGGCTGCTTCGTGGTCTGCTGTGTGGGGCCAGTGGTGGCGTTGAACTGCGGCTGCCTCGTGGTAACACTGGGCTGCGGCGTGGTCGTTGGGCAGTTGGCTTCGTCGGAGCCATCGGAACAATCCGGCTCGCCATTACACCATGACCACGGTCTAACGCACTCAGTGTCCGCGCACATGCGTCTTTTCTGCTTCTCACAGACCACCTGCGCTTTGCGTAGTGGACACGCTTCTGGTTTGACTTCGTCCTCGCAACCGGGACAGTCGCAGTTCGGGTCGTCAATGTTCGAAGCGCATAACCACTGATTCGGAATGCATCGTCCAGCTTTACTTCCGTTGCGACCTTTCAACAAGGAAACGTTCATTCGAGGCATCGATACTTACAGTATAAACAGTATCAACCGAATCGCGAGTGCTGTAGTGTTACGAATTCAAAAAAGCATACTTTCAACGTCTTAATTTTATAAAATGCGTTCTCACAGTCATTCTCTAGAACTTTGAAAATGAAGTAACGTTTTCCAAATTGAATGTTAAAGTAAATGTTTTTGTTTAAAAGTAATGAAAAGCTTCATGCAAAAACCAATATGCCAGTGAGAGTTGCAGCTGGTAAAGAAGTGTCCTATCGTTTATGTAGAAAATCTGTTAATGCTCAGGCATGTCTAATTTCATCGAATTAAAGAATATACTGTATCAGAACTGTACTTCCAGCGCGACCTTATGTATACGGTTCATTACACTACTGAATTGAACAGGCCGACCTTTGCATTTGAAAAAGTCATAACGGCATGGCTTCTCGCACTCGTGTTCCTCCTCATCAGCACCGTTAGGGCAGTCCTTAGTGCCATCACAGACAGACTCATAGGGTTTGCACGTGCCCCTGGAACACTCAAACTCATAATCCCTGCACTTCATCCGTTCCTCCGGGCAGCCCACTTCGTCGCTGCCGTCCGCACAGTCCTTCATTCGATCGCACCAAAATTCTCTCGAGATGCATTGAATTCTGCCGTTCACACAACGAAACTGATCCTCTTTGCAGGCGGGCGTCCCGGGTGTTGTGCCTGTCAGGGAAAGGTTTGCCGCGTTAATAATAACCTTTCGTAGCGGGCGCTCACAGCAGATTGGCTATTCCTATCGCTCGATTGATGTGCAAATCTTTCCACGTTTTAAGCCACGTGTGAAAACAGCTGTTGCGCCGGACTGGGACAATTAGCAGTTCACAACAACACGGAAGATTGGGAATATTGGTATAAGTTTACCAAGAAACAACAAACGAAATTATCCGACTGATCAGCATATTTTTGCATTTTTTATTCGGCACATTTCCGCAAAAGAACGCAGCCGTTCATTCAGTTTCCGCTTATGACAGTACTCTTACGATAAAAAGCACATGAAATGGTTCATTTTGATTTCGTCAGCAAATTTCTTAACAGATCACTGCTCATTAATAATTTGAACCAGGCACTAATGTTTTCTGTTGTTTTTAATCTTGTAGCTGATCGATCGGTGAAATCATGTTAGAATTCTTATCAAAAGGCTTCAAGATTTTTAGACACGTTTCGATTCGTTCACGAGTTTTCCTTAACGTAAAAGAACGCACTACTTCCCAAAACGCAATTAGCCAAACTTGCCATCACTGCCAACAGCAAAGAATGAAACGGATCGAGAATTTGTGAATCTTTAACGAAACTCTCGGCAAAACGTAACCAACAAGAAACTGAAGGTAAAAGTTAACAAAAGGTTCGCTGTTGTTGTCTTCGCTGGTAACTCGTAATCTTTGCCAAACCCCGCATACTTTCGTCTTTAATTTTTTACTGTTTTATAGCCTGATTACCACTTTACAAAGAGAAGAAGAAGATTCAGAAGAACACACTCGAGCAAACACTTTGGGAGACAAACCTTGTAGACCCCCCTCCTCACTGAATGCTGAGATCCGCCCAATCAGGCTGCCCAGGACTAACAGCCAACAGAACAATTCCATTGTGAGATCATCCAGCTGTCAATATCGAGGAGCCAAAGCAACCGAGTGAGACTCCTTAAACAATGCGGCGACCCGTCGGCCGAAGGATCAGTGAATCAATCGATTTTGGGAGAACTTTGCCACGACTATCAGGGGCTCGTCTTTCACCAACGGAATACAGTTAAAATTTGTCGTTAATGTTACCAGTTTTTAATTTACCGCAAACAAGAAAACAAGCTTGATCGACTTTGCGGAATGCTGCGAATGCCTGTGAATTTGGATCGGACGTCACGAAGCAACATGTAGCTACAGAGTCGGCAGGGGGTTGCCCCAAGAGCAGAACTTCATCTGCACTGCACAGCTGGCGGATTCGTGAACATTACCTAATATTCAATTGAATTCCAAGTAGCAGAATCCCGCACAATATGTTGTTTGTTTGTGTATTGCGTTTTAACGTCCATTACAATCAGTGAAGGACACTGCGAGAGGTAACAGACTAACAAATGAAAATACAAAAAAGCAACGTTTATAGCAGACACAAATGCTCAGCATTAATAAACCGCTTCGTCCAACGTAGATCCTTCCACTTAACATAGTTCAGTACGGACTTGAATGTCTGCAGGCTTAAGTACGATCCATCTGGCTTGGAAACTTCGTTCCACAATTCTCCCATCAGAAATGCAAAGGATCGCTTGCTCATGTTGATCATTTACGCTTACTATGAATTTCCATGTTATTGTTTTACTTTTCCAAGATGCCGCTAAACGCTTTCTTTTTTTTCCAAGCTCGTTTCTTGGCGCTTCTCAGACTTTGGTCTGTTACCTTGAGCAGTGAGTGGCACTGATTGGAACGGTCACTAACGGACGTTAAATCGCAATAAACAACAAACAACAACATCTAATTGAGCTCCATCCGCGGATGCATGTCCAACGACTTCTACAGGGAAAGGATGCTCTCGCCTCTCGCATAGCTTTTGAAAGCCGAGTGAGTGCTCAGTGTTACCTGCAATAGAAAATGAGACAGAACCCAGTTCGCATAGCTTGAACAACTGTTCATCATGCTCTAGACTATGGAGTAACCTGCTTGTTGCTTAGCTGTAGATCAACACAGATTCCGCAGAAAATGAGCGGCGAGAGTCCTCGCATTGCCCTTGTATTCGTACCGGCCGTTAGATGAGAACAATCACACGCCACCAGAATTCCAGATAGCAAATCCATGATTTGGTACGAGCATCCTCTTTAACTGAGACGCTTTAATGCATAGCTACGGACCGCATTTTTACACAAACAGCCCGGTAGACTAACCCTACATCCAAAGTTATTCCAAACTGAAGAGCGCGATTGATAGAAGTATAAGTACTGTAGTGACTACTCAAAGTTACTAACTTTTGGCATAGGACCCCTTTTGGGATTTACTGAAAGTCGCGACCAGACGTAAGTTTACATGGGTCGAAAGGTTAAAAACAGTTAAACGACAAAATAAGTGTACAATAACTCAAACTATCAAATAAGTAGTTATGGATAAGCTTTGCAAATTGGTTATGTTTTTATTTTCTTAGCTGTCCACTTATTTGTCAACACCCTTTGTCTATTTGTCACTATTTGTCAAAAAAGCTTTGGAAATGGTCTTTGACTTTGAAGATACTGTGCCATTCTGATCCCTGGAATCGCCCGGTTTTGTATAGCGTTCGGTGTTTAGAACCACGCGCCAGGAAGATTGTTTGCTGTTTTCTATTCATTGCCGTATACATAACTCTGAAAACTTTGTTACACTGTAGGTGCGTATGGATTACAATGGATAATGTGGATGGATTACCTTACAAGTTCATAACGCACATAATATTATGTTGTCGCGGTAGAAGCCTTATGACAGACTCCGCGCACAGAATAACAGGGAGTTGTAGCGCTGTTAATCCTTCATTCAGCGGAAGTAAGGGGTCTTTCCACAGGTCTTAACTTTCGGCTGCCTTGTACAGTAATTCCATACTTTCAATTCTATCAGGATAAATTGCTAGTAGAAAACAGCGATGCATGATCTACATTTGCTCAAGGTTAACGTTTGGTTTCCTTTAACGTTTACAACTGTAAACTAGTAATAATATCAACATGATAAAAATAGCATCCATATGACAGGCTGGTCATCCAACACCGGTAGGTTAGTCATTCTCTGTGCTGTGTACGCAACACAGCATGCCGCTGTAAAACGGAGACAGACACGGTAAAACGCCGCACGATCAAGTTACCATCTGGACGCGATGAGGAAACTGAGCCGCTGAACTGGTCTAAGTGCACTTTTCTTGAAAACAGTTTTATCCGAGACAAGTTTCACGGAATACCTGTCAGCTTCGCACTTGATCGTTGCCCACCTAGAAATCCGTTCATCTGAAACTTTTACGACCACGTTAACAAGACGGAGCATAAAATTCCACTTGAAGTGATAAAACCCCGACAAACCGGTACATCTGTCCAGCTGTGGCTTATACTGCTGCCAGTTCCATTAGAGATGGAAGATTGTGTGTTTGCAGCCGGCGAAAATGGCAAAGAAAACATTTCCATGGCTTGGCCGATATTTAATCCCCCCACACAGATTGATCAAACAAAATCAGCCACTTCAGCATCTTTTTCCAGTCATAGACAGCAGACAGTAGTCGTGGTTGACTGTGTTTTTTTCCTCGCGTTTCGTCGGTTGATCGTCGGCATTTGCTGTGTAAGCAAGTCAGACCACTTAACTCCAAGCCAGACGTCTGCTTTGCTACTGCAGTTCGTCTGCGGACTTTTTCCATTTCCTTCCTGCTTGGCAAGATAATATTATAGGTTCTTGCAGTTTTTTTCGCTGCGTGCTGAGGAACTCGCCGGATGCAGCGGAGAATTCGCCGGTTTTTTGCATGTAAGTCCATGTAATCTGCGTTCCTTACATTGTTAGCGAGGGCTTCGATTTGCCTTAGGAATGATTTACAAACTGCATGCTCACGAAACTAACCTCCAGTAGTGTTGTTCGCAACTCTTCGGTTTTAGCACAATAAGTTGAGACATATTTCGAAAGTTACAATGAGGAGGGGAGCTAAATTCTCGCTATCCGTTTTCTGTTAAACAAAAATAAAATTTCCTTATAAATACGATGATTGAAAGGCACGTTAGCTGCAGATGTAGAACGCATGATCCGAACAAAAATGGATTGCACGGTCAATGGACTTTCTTCCACAAGGATAGTACAGAGAGTCTGCGAGGGAATGGCATCGGTGTTATTGAAACTGTTGACTCAGTCAGGGAAATGGAAGATGTGTTTTTTGTAACACAATATCTCCCTTTCGCTTTGCTTACAGAATAGTTAGTTGTTCCTTTTTTATAGTATTCGTCGCCTACAGTGCAGTGCATGCTAAACACCTTATAGTCATAAACAGTATGGGTCAACTTAACTCCCGGACAAACCCGTTCCTTAGCGGCATGCGGGACTACGTCACCACCTTATCCATGGACAAGGTAATAACGTAGTCCATGGACGCCGCTAGAGAACGGCTATGTCACACGGCCATAGAAATCTGAATTATGTGGCTTCGATTATATAATAATACCGGTACAGCAAACAAGCCAATCCGCACATACATCACTATACTCTGTAGCTGTCCAGTTTTTGCGCCCGCAGGTCGAACAAACTAGGATGACGACCGCCAGCTGTGCCAGCTGCACGTTATTTATCTGCCCCCGTTATTAGCCGGCTCGTTGCCTTATTGGTGGAAATGTAAACATTTGTTGCCGATAATATATTCCACCCGTAACCAGACCGAAAGGAGGACATTCACAACGCATCCCGCTGTGATACCAGATCGACATTTGTTTGTTCTTCTCTACCAAAGTGGACTTTTGCGACAGTAAGCAGTACAAGAGGTCCGCGAGTATGTTAACTGTATTTTATATGAACGAATGCCGAGCTTTCAAGTATACTCAAGAAAGCGCAAAATTGCGGACACTGCAGTAAAGAGCGCGACATTTTCCCTCTGTTATAAAACTTTATAACCCCCAACAAAGCGTCTCGTACGCTCAACCGCGCAGTGGTGATTTATACCGTACGCCAACAAACCGGTGCTCAAGTAGCGTCTCCGCAAGGTGAACATGTGGTAGCTGGCAATAATCACGGTAATAATCGTTAGCTGTCATTTCCCCGCAGCATATGTTGTGGCCCGTCCTAACTGCGCCGCAGCCGATGATTAACAGATGTATACATTACCCGAGTCTCATATACAACGTTGTGAAAATGGATCACAGCCAATCGTTCGGCTAATGCTGACACTAACTTCCAACATTTTTTCCCGCATTAAGCAGTCCACAAATTACCCTAATGCGTGCTCATCGATCTGTCTGAGGTAACCGACCCCAAACTAATCGCGTTCTTCGTCCAATTCCCATTTTGGCTTTCTCCGTTATTATTCCCCACTCCCGACAATGGCACGGCCGTGCATTTGTTGCGGTTCAATTAAATGGAAATGTTGTGCATCGAGCAGTCTATAGTCGGACGCATTGTGCAAAGCGGCACTGTTTGCACAAAATAATCCATACACCGAGTGTAGAACGCGGAGAGACGGTTCAGATGGTAAACAGTGCACTGTTGGCTCAAGGGCTCTGCATCGAGACTTGTGCGCCGTTTTGACCAGACGGATGGAATCTGTCTGGTACTTTTTACACCATAGTACCTTGCCCCTCCGATCGATCCCTGTTTTATACAATCTAAACGCGCAGTTTATTGCCGAATTCACTTGCTAATTTTCCGTCCGATCAAGCAGCAAAAAACCCAATTATTTCCATTTGCAGTTGGGAATAATGCAGCCCGCTGAATGTCTGGAACGCCGGTTTATTCTAAGGTGTCTGGGTGTCTTTGAAATGTTGACGGGATCGACGGTTGTATGTATCAATCTTTTAGGTAAGACGTTCTTCATTGATGCGCATTGTTCTGTGTTTGACATTGATGTGGGGCGGTTACGCGTGGTTGCACGGTTTCGATGGTTAA
The DNA here is from genome assembly GCA_034698045.1 of Paramacrobiotus richtersi. Lineage (NCBI taxonomy): Eukaryota > Metazoa > Tardigrada > Eutardigrada > Parachela > Macrobiotidae > Paramacrobiotus > Paramacrobiotus richtersi. The sequence continues at coordinate 12,022 of JAQGAU010000788.1, read as the reverse complement.
TTGAATTTTTACAGCCTTTCAACTGCTCAATACAATTGACACGTACTGGTTGGGGTTCATTGCTGTCTATTAGCTACAACCCAATGAAGATTGATGAGACTGTGCAAACACTTTGCGATTGCTTTTCTGTTCCTTATCAGGCGTTTGTTCTGATAAACGTTAGTCAAATCACTTGAACATTTGCATATTTCCAGTGCATCGAACGAGCTTATCGTCAAGATTTTTGGCAAATTTATACAAGTGCCAGATTGTACGGAATACACCTATCAAATATCGCGATTTTATCGCTAGTTTTACACGGGCCGTGAACGTCTAATCGTTGCCTGCAGGTTAAACGGACAGAAATTGTTCTCTTTTATTGATGTCCATTGATGATGAAATTTATCGGTCTGACCTTGTGCTTGTAATGCCGTTCACTTGAGCTATTTTTTCTCGCACTATTGAGTATTATCAAAGCTGTCCCCGTATGATTGTTCCGCAATCATCGTGTGCACATGTACAACGTTTTTGTCAGCAAAACAGGTGGAAATGGTGGATTTTTATGCTTCGTTGAAGCGATGATTTACGAGTTTTTGACAAGGCAGACTACAAGCTGATGTACACGAGTTTTTGTCGGCAGGGAGGCGGTGACAATTACTCAGCGTTAAACTGCTTGAAATGGAACCGGCTTTGTGTTACCTATAGACGGCGTAATTTGTCCCGAAAGTGTATTAATTATCTTTCGGTTTTACTGTAAAAACGCCCTGCAATTGCAAATTAAACATACATATTAATCGCAAACTTTTAATGAAAATTAATACTCTTAATGCGCGGTTTATTGGCAAATTGAAATGGTAAGTTTTTTTAATATATATATATTTTAATTTCATTAATAATAATTTTTAACTAAATAAGGGACAAAAAGTATTAAATTTTAATTTTAAAATGAGCGAACTTTCTAAACTACAAAATAGTTAAAATAAAGCCGACATATAATACTGGAAAATTTTTTATCGGAAAAGATGCGCCACAAAGCAAGCATCAACAAAAACGTAAAAACCATATAGGCTAAACTCGCCGGAAATTGTGAATACTGAATTTAAATTCGCTTATTGAATAACCAGAATAACTGCATTAGCATTCATACAGATGTTGCATGCGTGTAGATTTATTTGCTGCATCAGATTGGCTTTTAGGTTAATGAAAGCCCAGCATCAGCACTATTGATTAACAAATGAATACTCGAAGAATTGCACCCTTTTATAGAACAACTACAAGTACTCGTATGCATCATTCATGCCCGCTGCGCTGCCAAGTGCACAATCAGCGGATGCACCTAGATAGCGGCCTACTTTCATTCGTGCCTGTAACATCATTTGATTAACCATGAAAAAGTGACACTCTACTTCTTTTTTTATAATGTGACGCTCTTTCCTGACATTTGATTAGATTAATCCAGAGCGGATAATAATTGACTTCCGGCTGCCTGGGAGATCCGTAAACATAGACCGACAATCCGTCTGGCAGAATGAGTTTTTGCCGGAAATGATCGGTCAGACAGGTCTTTAAATAAATGTTTATTAGGCTGATAAGATACGTAGAAACGGCAATCAAAGGATACGTTACAGCAGCAAAACATTCCGCTGTTTTTAAAGTGTCAGAGTCGATATATTGATTACAGGCAGTCAATGACCGAAAGTATCACAATAGTACACTTTACATACATACATGCAGCATGCATACTTTCTGTGCGTACAATTTCTTCCCTTTACAAACTACATAACTTCAAAAAAATAAAAATAAAAAAATAGGAAAAAATAAAAAAAATAAAAAAATAAAAAAAAATAAATAAACATATTCAGGGAATTTAGTTACGTGCTGTACCGATTGGTTGTGTAATCTAATACTAACAAAACAAGAGCTCATCGAACGAAATTACTTTTACAGTGGTGTATATGATCCCCTACATGGACTTTGCCGTGGTGCACACAGCCATCTTCTTCCTCTGCCTCCTGTCCCTCATCTCCGGCCTAATCGCCATCATGGCCACCCGTCTCAACTCCCCGCCCTCCACCCAATCCACATGCCTGGCGATGCACACGGTCTCCGCCGTTATCAGCCTGATCGAGTTACTCTTCCTCATCTGTCTACTGATCTTCAGCCATGGTTCCTTGTCATTGGCCCATTACATGATCGCCTTGATCAAGAAGGACCACGAACCCGATGGGCAGCAGGAGAGAGTCCTCAGTGCGTTTTATCTGGCAATTTCCGTGTCGTTGACGGTGGAGGGTGTGGTACTGCTGGCCAGTGCGGTGTTGGCGTTTTATGTGCTGCAGATGAGGAATGATAAGGCGGCGCGCAGTGGCAACCCCGAGGTGAGGGTGCTGGGTGGGGAGCAGTACTATAGTGTGGCGCCGCCCACCAGGTTGTGCCCGAAGACGGAGGAGGCGGCGCTGGTCCCGATGGCGTAAATGGATGAACCATTGTTTTCTCCAAAAGATCGGGTATCGGGTGTCAATGTTGGTGACCGAACGTGGATGTTTTCGGTTGATTTTGTGTTGTTTGTCTGTGATACAAGCGGAACGGTGTTCTCAGGTGTATGTATAGCCATACCTTGTTATATCTGCGCGCGCGCTTTTCTTCATTTGCTGTGATTTATTTTTTGGCAGTTTCAGACTATATGCTGCGGATTGCGAGAATGTTTTCCAAAGGATTTTATAGCTACTTTTATGTTGCGAAGTGTCTTGGGGTTGTTGAATGGTCTGTGTACAAAACAATGCAGCATTTTCGGTTTATGTCAGTTAGTCCAATGGGCAGACGTTGCAGTTGTTGTGTCTCCCTAGTTTCGTTTTACGTGAATATTATCGGCCGTCGAAGTATAAACCGCTCCCGACGGTATACCGCGTTTATCAGAAAAACGGAACTGGGTCCTCTTTATGTCATAAACGTTTGCTTACTGAATATGAAACATCGTGCATTATTCATGAATGGTCGACTGATGAGTACACTATCGATTAAAAAAGTACCATAACTGTATGTATATATGAACACATGTGTTCACTGTCGAGAGTTTTCTGGGAAAACACGGCGCCAAATTTACAGAATAACCCCATAAAAACTAGCGCAGTGAGCGATCGTTTTACATAGATTCGCATAAAATGTTATAAAAACCATTGTGGTTTCTAGATTGTTTTTTCTAGAAAATTTTTCGAAAAAGAGAAAGGTCATCTACTGTAGAACCGCGGCAGCTAGATTGTTTCCAGTAAACAGAACTGCTACACAAGATTGTCATTTAATTAAGCAAATTAGTTAAGAAACCTGTACACTGAGTCGATACCTATGCATTGGGGTAAAGAGTTGTGATACAGTTGTTGGAAAACTCTGTGGATATACCCAACTCTGTGGATAATGAAGCATATACTAATGTTTCAAATGCAGTAAATCATTGCGGGTTCTACCGTTATACCAGCCTCCGTATGTTCGCCCCAAAACCCACTAATTTTTTTCTTAGCCTACTGAATGATCTGCAGTATTGTGAATATGAGCACAAGACACTCAACTAAATGACTTAAATAGTATCTAGTGATTCCCACCAAGCGCCAGTCATTGACGGCCAAAGTTGTCCGATATATCTTATCGCATTTCTGCGCGAAACATTATTGTATTTGCATAAACAATCGCCATTAAAATACCAGTAGGCTGATTGTGTACCAGCGTGTGCTTCATGTGACATCTCCCAAATACAATTCACTATCGCAAAAGAATTCCGATAAGAAAGAATGCGAACACGGTACCCGTACGAACCGGAAACGAAACGTCTTTCACCACCTAGTACAAGCCATCGCTAGATTGCCGATGATAACGTATCGTCAAATGAGCGTCACAATTAAATATTACGAAAAGCGGGCGCATATAAAAATGTGACAATTTAGTATGCTACAATCGTCAGTTGATCAACAAACTGAGTTCTCTTTAACGAATCTGCAATTTCCTGTGTGTTTACAATGAAGTCTATTATCACTGCCGCAGCCATCCTTCTCGGTAAGTTATTAGACAGATAATGGTCTGAAACTGAATCAATGTATCTTATTGTTACCACCGAGTGTTTATTCGACGTATATATCTCTTCTATAATTTATTTTCAAGTTTGCTATTGTCATATCACGAATTTAACTAATCAAAAGCATTTCTTTCTTTGTTCTGACTTTTGTTTTTATTATTTAATTATTTATGTTGCTGTAAATACAATAAACGTTATCGAAAGTTTGCCATAAAAGTTCCGTAAATGCTACATTCAATTTAAATTTAAAAATTTTACCGTTCGTTGTTTCACTCAGGTTCGGTAGCTCATGCCGCTCCACCGAAGATCGTCGGCGGTAGTCATGTCACCAAAGGTGACCATCCCTACCAGATCCACTTGCGACGCACCATCAACTACTTCGGAATGTTCGAATCCTCCAGCTGGGGGTGTGGCGGTTCGATCATCAGCGCCACCTACATCCTGACCGCGGCGCACTGCATCAAAGACCAGGACGGCCGCACTACCCTCCAACCGGCTAAACTCCTGGTCCGCGTCGGCCAGCACGATTCATCGCAGTTCGAATCACACGCCATCAACTACGAGGTCAAACGGGTGGTCTCCCACGTCCTCTACAATCCCCAGACAATGGCGCATGACATTGCCCTCCTGGAACTACGCGAACCAATCGTCTTCACCGAGCATGTCCAGCCCATTGGAGTGGTCAGTGCGACACCGGCCGCTGGGGCGGAGTTGACGGTTAGCGGTTGGGGAACCACTTCGTCCGGGGGTTCAGCCAGTCAGGTTCTCCAGTCGGTCGATGTGCATGTGGTTAGTCGGGCAGTGTGTAATGCGCCTAACGCGTACTATGGACAGATTGTCGATGGGATGTTGTGTGCCGCGGCTAATGGACGGGATAGCTGTCAGGGAGACAGTGGTGGACCACTGGTGGCGTCGGATGCCAGTGGAGTGGATACGCTGGTGGGTGTGGTGTCGTGGGGTCGCGGATGCGCTTTCCCGAATTATCCCGGTGTGTACGCTGATGTGGCGTACTACGGAAACTGGATCAAGCAAAATATGATTTGATCAAAAATTCTTTCAAATATACTTATGATTGTCTTGTATGAATGGTTTCAGGTTGTACAGATCTCTTCGAATATCGGATAACTTGTAAATTTTATGTGTTGTTGTACATAGTTAAGGGAGCTAAATCAGTTTGAATGTGATAACGCAACCATCTGTTTTTGACACCCGCAGAGAATGATAATCAGCAACAATTACCTCCAAGGTCGGAAAACTGATAACCCGAAGTGTTTAATTATATGCTTCCTGAAAGCATAATCTACAGTATGATACTCAAGGCACACAGATCTGTTTACAATAATATTTTCGTTCAGTAATCACGAATCAGTAATGGAGCGGCGAGTTTGTTGTCTGGCAAAGAACATTGATGCATTATAAGGGACGCAAGACAATGCTGGTAGCACACTTTAGGATAATGACTACTTCGAGGTATCTGACGCGAAGAGGTCAAATTACCTGTTAAAACACCGTTGACGCTGAAAGTGAAAACTTGTAACATGGTGATTTTGTCAGATTCTAGTTTGCAGTTAATCGACTAGGATACCTTTTCCTCACTTAGTCGAATGAAAGGGAATAATACATTTAATCAGGATAACATGAACTAAAGCAGTAATCAGTGAAGAAAGTCTAATGCAACGTACGACCCCAACGTAAATCAGGCCTTTGCTTGCCCCGAAGCTTTTCGGATATCGAAGTGGCTACGCGCGGGAGTGTTCCCGCGCGTAGTGAATCGGCCATGCGCGAGAGACTTCTCGCGCGAAAAAAAAATGTCGCGAATTAGCTACGCGCGAGATCTGTAATTTTGTTTCTTCGGACAGCTTCCTATTGCACGTTCCTACTTTCTTCATATTAGTTTCTTAGTTTTGCTTCTTTGTTTATAAATGTTGTTCTTTCTGGTTTATCTTCTTACTTGTTATGCTTACTTTCTTTGTTCGTAGTATTTCTTTTGCTTAATTTCTTAGTTTCTCTTTTTGTTTAATTCTCAGTTCATTTTCTTTGCTCCCTGTCTTAATTTGTTCGTTTTTTACTTGGGTTTATTCTTAGTTTAGTTTAGTTTCTAAGTTTCTTCTTGGTTTCCCTTCTTGTTTCCAAGCTTCGATTTCTTGATTCGGCTCCTTAGTTTATATTCTTGGTATCTTAGTTTAGGTTCTTTGTTCAGCATCCTAGTTTCTTAGCTTCTTAGTTCTTATTTTTAGCTTCTTCTTAGTTTCTGGTTAGTTCCGTCGCTCCCGCGCGTCGCTGTTTCATTACGTTCCACAACGCGCAAGATCTCCCGCGCGTAGCCATTTGATTACGTTTTCACCACACACGAGATCTCGCGCGCGAAGCCGATTAACTACGCGGGAAAATATCTCGCGCGTAGAACTGACCTTTCGATATTTACCCGTTCTTTAACGAGTACAGGCCAAGACTAGCTATTGCAATGAATTCCCTAATGCGTGAATTTTTTTGTTCTCATTGTTCGCTGCTCTTGGAAGTCCCTAACACCGTTCTTGGCGGTCAGTCAACAAGAACCTAAAATAACAACAGTCACAGATGCTACGGAGTAATCGAGTGGTTTTGACATCGTGTCACTGGGATGGTCAAAGCCTATGGACGATAAATGCTGGTTAAAATTTCAGTTCGCACACTTCTCGATCCGTTACTGCCTGTAATTAAAAGGTCAAGCCAGCAGAATTCTCGTGATTGTTTATTTTATGACCATAATGATAATGATCTTAACAACCATAATGAACTACTTACACATTGTAGCTAGACGTATAAAAAAATTTTCCTTTGTGCCTTGCTTGTTACAGTTCTTGTGACTTGTGTGGTATGCTTTTGTAACTAACCTGGTTTCGAAGTCGTTAAAAAAGACGATAATATCCTGACCTTTACTTGGAAATAGTATACGAACACTTCTTCGTCCAGCCCCTTGGATGATACCACGTGGAAATGTGTAGTACCCCCGGCTTAACTTGGCTGTAGTTTCCAATCCTTGGAAATTGTTCAGATTAAGCTCGTCAGTTTTGTCGAAATCGATGACACGTTGTTCCTGTTTGCAAGCAGGGATATGTATCCATTATTCTTGCATTTTTTTGCCGGTACACCAAGCAATCTAATGCCACATCGCCTTAGTTTTATAAAATTCTGACGAATCAGAACCCAAAACGACTGACCAGCTGTTTTCTCTCTTCGTCCTCGAATTCCCGTTTAAAATGTTGTCACGTTTACAAGATTGAACATTGTATTATCCAGTCTTACAGAGTACATAAATTTACTGTCAGATTCAAAGTCTCTACCATAGGTACATATGTAATGTGCTGGGATGCAGGATTACGGCGTAAAACCGACGGTGCGTGATCGTTATGATTGGCATAATCATATTTCATATATCGCCGCGCCACGTGTGCCACATTGATCTATTTCACCCCTTCAGTGTCACACGGACTCGGTGCGGGTTCTTGAAATGAAATTACACGCGCGCTCGCTTGACATTAGGGGCGGACGTTTTGTATTTGCCGAGCGTTTATGCGTTTAATGTTTGTTTTGCCTGTATCTTTGTCGATACTGGTGGTCCGTTTTGTTCTTGCAGCGTGATTGATGTCTTACTGCGTTAGGGAGCGTTAGGGAGCCACGAAGAGAGACCTTCGCTGGTGCGAGCTGCCGACCTGTAGATCAAATTTCAAACATGCAAGGTGCTATAGTGTTGCCACTTTTGCCGGGTTTGGATAGTAGAAAAAACTGCTGGCATCCGTTAGAAAATACTCTTAAAATTTTTCTTAGTAATAAAATGTAGATTGATGGTTAAAACATAACGAAAATCCATTTAGCAACTGCGGTACAGAACATCCGTGCATTCGAAAGCTTGCAATACTTTGCTAAAAAAATTCTCTGTCGCAGATTGCTCTTCCGGTGTGCAGCTGCTCCTGATCGACGGCTCAAAGCATTCCTTAATCTTTTTCCCATAGCTGAAAAACACATTAATAACTTAAATAAGATGACCGATCGTTGCGCACATATACATACAGTATTAAGTACCATTTCGTCTAGAATTTAACTTAAACTACTCAAGATACGCAAGATCTAAAACAAAATTCCCAAGAACTTTGTACACATATGTCAGCAACTCCACATACCAGCAAGCGTATTTCTGGACCTTAAAATTTTTTAATATTAATCCCGCGGCTTTCGGATTAGTCCTGCGCCAGGTTATTAGCTCCGCTCTATCGGCTTCATCCACAGAGTTGATCATGTCCGCTTGGATCTGGGCACCGGCACTAGCGAATACCGACTCCATGCATGGTATGGTTGTCCCATTGGGTTCCAATGTCTTATCGAAGCAATTCCCTGTCGTCAAAAACTTTGAGTAGCTGTCCGTTTCATTGCACAACGATAAGATCTGGCGCAGTGCCCTGAACGGGAGTTGAAGGTTGGTCGATACTACCGGCGGCGCACATACATTTATCCAGTCATCGACACATGACAAGGTACTTTGGGCGATACTAAAAGCAGCCACATTATAATAATAATAATATTCTTCGGAAGCAGACAACCCGTGTACACAGGACTTTACACACTCACCGTGTACATTTCTTACTTAGTTTTCTGTCTTAATTTTTAACTCCGTGCCCTCAAGTGGGTGGTTTAATGATATTCTACAATATGTACCAGGAACATTATCAAACGCATTCCTGAATAAATTAGTTATGTGTTTTACATTTGTTTCAGCACATTTACACATTTACATGCTGTTTTCGCCGTATTCAAATGAAGTTACGTAGCCGTAGCCCAAAGCAAGAGTTACCGGCAGACACGGTGAAATACGCTTTCCGTGAGTGCTTGCATGCATTGGGCAATATCAGCGTTGGCCGCATGATAGACCTGCTGCAGTTGCCGGAATTCGGGTGACGTGGCGAAGGACATGGCGGGTGCCGCGCAAGCCATCAGGTGCTCTTGCTGGCATTCTGGCCGATCACTCGTAAATGGGAGAACGGACCCATCGACATGGGATAAACATATCGCAATGCATAAGGTCACTAAAACGTTATGAAATGCCATGATTACTTTGATATTATGAAATATCTGGCGCAGTAGCCGCAAACGCGTTGAATGTAGTAAATATTGTCCGGAACCGGATTGCTAGTTGGCTTATATCTAATGCGATTTGGGTAGTGAGTCTGTACCATAAGGCTGATTAAGGCAAAATCAAAGAAAGAAAACGGACTTTGAACAACATACTACTGATTTTTTCGATTTGATAATAACCAAACGACATCGATTCATGGGAAGATCATTTGATAATTTGTCAAAATAATAAGCTACTAGCTGCATACACGGTTTTTCGCGGGCTATAATATCCGTACGGTATTTAAAGGGCAACCTTAAGGATACGGTCAACTTTTATTACGTGTTCAGGGTATGTTAGTCCACAGCAGACTCGGCTGAGAAAGCGTAAATGAAAACGATGCTCCCCGTTTAACAGCATCAAAGCTCGCTTATACAGGAAAACAGCGGTTATGCAAGCGGCGGTTATATAAGAGTCAACGGACAACGGCGGAGCATGTCACGCTGGTCGGCATAGGCACCCATGATTCTTAAATACTTCGAGAGAGAGAGAGAGAGTAGTCCTTCTGCAGCAAACAGCCTAACTCCTTTCTGAAATGTGAGAGGCCTTTCCAAAGGTCATCCTCAGATGCTTCCATCCAAGTGTCGGAAACCGGTAAATGACGGATAGTGCATGTAGTTTTCTCCTCAGTACCAATGCTACCCTGACTCGCAGAACCGAGTAAAAAAATCTGGTCGGCTAAGGGGAATCAACAGAAGATGTGAAGTACTGGAACTGCGCAGAGTTTTAGCAGAAGCCTTGCAGAATTAACTTCTTTCGGGATATAATTATATTATCTGAGCCTGCTCGTGAAAGCACTAGCAGACTGCTTGGGCTACTGCCCTATTATCATCTCGAAAAATTCGGACAACTTCAAGAATTAAGAAAAAATTGTTCATCATTTGTGGCATGTGGCTGAAGAAACGTTTCGGTATCATAGTGTGTCAGGTGCTGATCATTCTTTTTTTTATCATAAATTCCGTGGACGTCTCAACACTTTGCTTTTATTTACATACTTGCGAAGGACAAATGAATTGCACTAACGACGTAGCAACGCAAAGAATCCTAGAATCGTGAGGAACGCAGTGCGGCGTTCTTCATGGTAGGAGCCAAAAACTGTATCAACCTCTGTACAGTACATAGTTCTGTCCTGCATGGATTAAAGCGTACTGTAAACTGTACAGTAAACTGACAATGAGCTGACTACATATGCGGCATGTATCAGACACATCCACAATGTGAATGTGTGGTCTCGACTAAACATCAGGCAACAATAAACAGAAATATGTGTACATAAATGTTTTATACGTAACGCTTCATACTGTGTAGTTGTGTGCAGACGCTGGTACTGTGAGAGAAATAAATGCACTGTAAAATAAACAGAAATTAAAATAAGTTCGAGATTTAATTAGCCAAGTAGAAAGGAAACTAGTTAGGAGCCCACACACCGAGTCAATACTCTTTGGACAGACCCTTAAAAGAAGCACGCGAATGTTTCAAATAAACTACAGTAAGTTGTCCGAAATACGGTATGCCAAAGCACATAGTACAGTATCATACACAAATCTTATCGTGTTGCTGCGAGAAACATTAACACAAGTATTGTATTTGTTTAATCATGAACAATCGCGGTTAACCCAGTGAGCTGATTGTGTACCAGTGTGTGCGGCACGTGACATCTCCAAAATATAATCCACTATCGCACAAGAATTCCGATAAAAAAGAATACGAACGCGGTATCCTTACAAACCGGAAGCGCAACCTCTTTCACTTTCTTGTACAAGCCATCGCTAGATAAGCGATGATAAGGTATCTTCGAATCAGCATCACAGTTAGATGTTCAGTAAGAAAAGTGGGTGCATATAAAAAGTGTAAGAAGTAGTGTGCTGCAATCCTCAGTCGATCGACAAACCGATTTTACTTTACAAACCGGCACTTTCCCGCCTGTTAAAAATGAAGTCGATTATTATTGCCGCAACCATTCTTCTCGGTAAGTTATTAGGCAGGCGTTTATAATTAGTCTCAACCTAAATCAAGTCGTTCATCGGTTATTACCGAGCGTTTATCTGACGTATCTTTTTTATGCTTCATTTTCAAGCTCGCTACTGTCATATTGAGAAGTAAACTGACTGCAAGCGCTACCTGTTTTTGTTTGAATATTCTTTAATTATCTTGATTTCAGCAAATGCGTTGTTATCTAAACTGTGGTAGGTACTATCTGATTTAGAACAGTATAAATTTTACAGTTCGTTGTTTCATTCAGGTTCGGTAGCTCATGCCGCTCCACCGAAAATCGTCGGCGGCAATCACGTAACCAAAGGTGACCATCCCTATCAGATCCACTTGCGTCGCACCCTCAACTATTTTGGCATAATGGAAACGACCAGCTGGAGCTGTGGCGGTTCCATCATCAGCGCCACCTACATCCTAACGGCGGCGCACTGCATCAAGGACCTGGGCGGTCTCATCACCCTCCAACCCGCTAAACTCTTGGTTCGCGTCGGGCAGCACGATTCCTCCCAGTTCGAATCACATGCCGTCGACTACGAGGTCAAACGGGTGGTGTTACACGCGCTCTTCAATCCCCAGACGTTTGCGCACGATATTGCCCTCTTGGAACTGCGTGAGCCTATCGTCTTCACCGAGCATGTCCAGCCCATTGGGCTGGTCAGTGCGACACCGGCCGCTGGGACGGAGTTGACGGTTAGCGGATGGGGACGCACTTCGTCCGGGGGTTCATCGAGTGAGATTCTCCAGTCGGTCGACGTGCATGTGGTTAGTCGGGCGGCGTGTAATGCGCCTAACGCGTACTCTGGACAGATTGTCGATGGGATGTTGTGCGCGGCGGCCGATGG